>CAWUFW010021845.1:0-110188 GCA_963921515.1 Calotriton arnoldi | reverse complement strand
AATACCCACGGGAGCACCGGAGTACTCAAGTTACCTCACCCAGGGGAGCCGGGTGCATAGGTGCCTTTCGGGGTCGGGTTTCGTCGTCGTTTTCAATGGCGATCTGCTGCAAAGTGCTGCTGGCGGCCAAGTCGAAAGTGTTCGGGTGGATCCAAAGGTGGATCGAAGATCTGAAGAACCTGAAAGCAGAGGGGACAGAGTCTGGATCACTAGCCAGTGACCAGGAAGGCGATGAGCAGATGCCCACCGATGTCGAGTGCTTCAGGTAGGTTGACGGTTGTCTTGACTCTTCAGCCATGAGGTCCAGGAGGCGTCGACGACAACCAGGAGCTGGATTCGAGCTGTCCCACAACGTCTGTCGATTTCAGGGGTGTCGGCGACCGGATTGGACCCAACAAGCCTTGGCAACGGCAAGTCTTGTGGAAATGGAAGAAGGACGATGGTGCAGACCAGCAAGGTCTGTGAGACTCACCCAGCAAGGGTAAGTCAGGGCACGCCTGGAGCAACCAGGGAGCCCAAGTAGAAGAAGATTGGCCTTCGGGAGGGCCTACTAGCCAATGGACTAGCGCCCGCGAAGGAGCCTCAAGTGGATGCACTTGGAGCTGGCTCACAGGACACTCGTGGAGTGGAAGCCAGTGATCTTCAGTGCAGTCAGTGCTGGAGGATGGGGCTACTCGGAGCCCAAAGCACAACTTTGTGGGAGACCCAGAAGAGGATGCACTTGCAAATGCGATCGGTGTCCAGGGGTCACGGTTCCACATTACCCACGACAGCTACGGGCCTCAGCTTTGCTGAGGACTCAGGGCAGCCTCGGGGAAGTCTGGAAATCCACCTCTGGTGATGGAAAGACTTAGGCGTCCGGCGGGAGCTTCAGTGATGCAGACTGGACAATTGCTTCTTTGGTGCCTGCCAAGCAGGGGAGTCACTCCTTGACCCCAAGGGAGATTCTTCAGTCCTCTAATCTTGAAGTAGAGCGTCGAAGGTCCAGGATTCTGTGTCAGAGTTTCGTCCAGGTAAATCTAAAGTCCTAAGGACTGGGGTCCCATACTTATACCAAGTTAGGGGTTGGACATACTCTGGGGACCCACCTATGGGAGGGTCAGGGCAGAGGGGTGGTTACACCCCTTTCCCTTTGTCCAGTTTCGTGCCAGAGCAGGGGCTGGAAGCCCCTGAGCCGGTTTGAACTGGGGTATGCACAGGGACACCAAATGTGCCCCCAGTGCAGGACTTCAAAGCACCAGAGAGTGCTCCCGCCCAGCCCCAATACACACTATCCTGTCTGGGGAGGTGGTTACACCTCCCTGAGACAGAAAACCTATTGTCCAGGCCTCCCCTGCCGGAGTTTCAGTCAGCAGCAGGAGGCCAGACTCGTGTCTGTGGCAGCGGCATCCATTTTGTGATGCCAGGGCTTGGAAAGAAGTTACCGGGCAGGCCGGTGTGTACATGTCTCTCCCTCTAGAAGGGTGGAATGCTACCCCCGCTGCCAGAACTGGCGGGGGGTAGTATTCCAAGATGTTTGACACCAAACACGACATGTTTCCGTGCAGCCATCCCAAAGTTAGCATTTAACGCGAGGTTATAATGCGCTTAAGAGTATATGGTCAGGCTGCACTACAAACAGCATCAGAGAAGGGTCTCCGAACGCTGCAGAGCGGCCCTGCTCATGCAGGGGCACCCTCTCACATAGGAACCACGCACTCTGCCTCCAGGATTGATAAGGCCTGCCATAGGAGTGACTTATAGGTTTATATGTGTGTATGTATGTAGTGATATAGGTAGCCTATATCACAGTAAGGAGTGCATGCACCACCTTACCCAGGCTGCAGTAGCAGACCTGTGGTGTCATTTTGGATGGCCTTCCAGGGTGGCACAATACATGCTGCAGCCCCTGGTAGGCCTCTGAGGTACCTATGCCCTGGGTACATAGTATACCATATACTAGGGACTTATAAGGGCACTCCAGATTCAATCAGAGATGTGCCTAAGGCACATGGAAACCATTTTAGAGAGGAAGCAGCTAGGCTGGGGTTCTGATTAGCAGGGCCCCAGCCAGACTAAAGTCGAAAAACAGTGAAGCATCAGCAAAAAGTGGGGGTACCCATGTGAAGCAGATCCTACTCTCCTACATTAACCCCCATACACAGAGAAGGAAATGCAGCCTTACATGCCTTAGGAAACATTGTGGACTGGGTGTGGTGTTGTAGGTGTGCCCCTGGGTCTCTGGCAGGTATATGTGGCTGGCATACGTTCACCAGTGGCAAGAATGGTGACATATGCGACTGACCTGTACAGGGACGCGTTGTACAGCAATGGACCGATCGGTCTGCCCGGCCGGCCCATTGCATGTGTTGTATCCCGAAATACGCGTTGTACAGCAATGGACCGATCAATGTGCCCGGCCGGCCCATTGCATGTATTGTGAGCGGGTACTCGTTGTACAGCAATGGACCGATCGGTGTGCCCGGCCGGCCCATTGCATGTGTTGTATCCCGAAATACGCGTTGTACAGCAATGGACCGATCGGTGTGCCCGGCCGGCCCATTGCATGTGTTGTATCCCGAAATACGCGTTGTACAGCAATGGACCGATCGGTGTGCCCGGCCGGCCCATTGCAAGTGTTGTATCCCGAAATATGCTTTGTACAGCAATGGACCGATCGGTGTGCCCGGCCGGATCATTGCATGTGTTGTATCCCGAAATACGAGTTGTACAGCAATGGACCGATCGGTGTGCCCGGCCGGCCTATTGCATGTGTTGTATCCCGAAATACGCGTTGTACAGCAATGGACCGATCGGTGTGCCCGGCCGGCCCATTGCATGTGTTGTATCCCGAAATACGCGTTGTACAGCAATGGACCGATCGGTGTGCCCGGCCGGCCCATTGCATGTGTTGTGAGCGGGTACGCGTTGTACAGCAATGGACCGATCGGTGTGCCCGGCCGGCCCATTGCATGTGTTGTATCCCGAAATACGCGTTGTACAGCAATGAACCGATCGGTGTGCCCGGCCGGCCCATTGCATGTGCTGTGAGCGGGTACGCGTTGTATCCCGAAATAAGCGTTGTACAGCAATGGACCGATCGGTGTGCATGCATTGGCTGGGGCCTGGCATGGCAACGGACGCGTTTTCGAAGCTCCAACGAGTCTGATGCAGTGAATTTAGTTGGCCAGCCACAACAATGTTGCAAAATCATGGGTGTCATGAAGTTGAAGATTTGAAGGATGCTGTGGGCGTGTATTAGTGCTGCTATTCCATGGATTGGTCAGATTCAGAAGATGCAAACGACTTGGACCTATCACTTTGGACACATGGGACAGTATCTGCCTCTGTAGCACACATATAATGCTGGCTGTTCCCCTGAGAGCTCACTTGCCTGCACTACATGCTCCAGGACGACATCTGCCACCAACACTGCTGCTGTTTCTGCATCCTCTGGCTACTGCAATGGCACGTACTGTGGAGAGAGCCCCAGCCTTCAGCCTTGAGGAGAACCAGGCCCTGCTGGACAGCCTCCTTCCACGGTACAGCAAGCTGTATGGGAAACCAGGGGAGCAGGTGAGCGTGCTGTCCACTGCCTTACTAATTGTGCATGTTGTCTGACTAGCAGGACTTACAGTGTGCACACCACTGGCTAGCATGCTCACTGAGTAGTTGTCACACCCCAAAGTGTGTAGTTACATGCACTGAACTGGTACAGTGCAGTAACAGTGCATTCCAACTAGGTTTAATTCCCATGCAATGATACCATGTAGTGACTGCTGGCAAACTGTTCATAGCCATTGTTGCACTGCCTGTGTACATCATATGCCCCTGTGATTGAGACATGTATATCCAACTGTGTGATGCACGTATATGTTGCATGTGTAGTAATGGCCTTTTCACTTTGTCATCCTCACAGGTTGATGCCCACCAGAAGCAGGAAATCTGGCTGACCATTGCCCGGGAAGTAAGATCCGTGGGGGTCTACAGGCGCAGGATCCGCAACTGCCAGAAGAGGTGGCAGGACCTTCGGGGCTGGACCCGGAGGATCGCAAGGGTCCAGCTGAAGCTGTCACCTCCTCGCAGGAGGGGCGGACACCGGACCCTGACCCCCCACATGCTCCGGATCCTGGCGGTGGTCTTCCCTGACCTGGATGGGCAGCTGAAGAGCAGACAGCAGCAAGGAGGGGGTGAGTCCATGACTGCACTGTGCACTTTGTCTGACATGCTATGTGCCCTCCTCTGGCCTGGTTAAACTTCCACAGTACATCAGTCATGTGGTCCAGGACCCATGTCCCTCATTTGTGACATGCCCACTTCTCCTCTGATACGCATATGTGTGGCCCTTATAGTCAGGAAATTGTGTCATTTGGGGACTGTGTCATTGCATTTAGCTTTGCTCAAGGAGGGGACAGCATTTGTTCCCGTGACTATGTTGTGCGACTTATGGGTGGGTCAATTGCTTACACAATGCCTAAGTTCTGACATGTAATCTGGGTGTAACTTTGATATGTGGTCCACTTGCTGATCTGAATCACCACATGTCCCTGTGGAATTTGGCACACACCCATGCTGCTGGTGGGAACAATGTTTGGGCCTCAGGAGTATGTGTATCAAGTGTGTCACACATGCTTAGCCACCTGCCTACTGTCCAGGACTCATCCCTCTTACAGGTGGAGCTGGACAGTCATGCCTACTCCAGGGCATACAATACACTCTGTACTCCCACTCCCGTGTATCATCTGGCAAGTTGTGATCAGTGAAATGTACCCTCAGGTGTCTGCCTCTGTCTCATTGTGCTGTGTCTTCGTTGTCAGGACTACTGGTATGTTTATCGGTTAGGGCTCAGCATGCCATCAGAGATGTGACCATGATAGACGATACTTCTGTGACTTATAGGTGTCTGATCACTTGACTGTGCACACAGGTGTTTGCGACTGTGACTTTCAGGCAGCTGTTTTTCATTCACAGCACACTGTGAGGTGCTCATGTTCAGAGAGTTGTGTTTCCTGTCCCCCATATGTCCAGTTGGTATGACGTGGACAAATAGTAGTACAGATGATGTGGTTTTTGGGGGATGGACATGTGCACTTGTCAGTCACATAACTTGCATTCCCCATGCCCTCGGATTGTGACACAGTGCAGACTGGTGTTGGCTGGCTGCCATGGCCATGTGACTGGAGACAGTAATGTATGACTTTGCATGCATTCCTGTGTCTTGGCATTAAACTTCCTGAGACTTATCCTGCAGGGGAGTGACATGTGCAACATGCACCCCATTGTGGCATTGACTATCCGGACATGGGTGCATCATGGTGTCTGGTGCTGGTATGCATCACATCCATTTCTATTTAGACTCTGGCCATCCCTTTATCCGGACACCTGCACTGACTCAGTGGCAAGAGATGTGATGTGTGCATGTTCACATACTTCACCGTGTTCCCTGCAATGTCCAACAACTGTGTAGGTGGTGCATGTGTCCACACTGGGGTCTTACCATCAGACAGGCACCAGACAGATGGGTGCAAGGGCAGGAGGGGTGTGAGTCCCATGGTTGACCATCAGACTGACAATTGGCTTCCCGAATCTGTGTGAGGACTTTAGGCAATGGTCAACTAAGGATGCCAGGGCTTGCTCTGTGATGTGCTGTACTTACTGTGGTGTGTGCGGTCAGTGCAGGTGACTGATGTTTGTCTGTTTCCCTAATTGTTTGCAGATACATCCACAGCCACAGGACGGGACAGCTCCACAGACCAGGAGGAGCATCGGAGCCAGACTGGGTCAGCGTCCGACGAGTGGTCAGAGGGACCCAGTGGCATGGAGGGCGAGGGGAGCCACACCGAGGAGTCCTCAGCACCATCCACCTCAGCTGAGGACCACAGCAGCTCGGAGGATGACTCCCTTGTGGAGGCGGGTCTCAGCAGCCACCAAAGGCCAGCTAGTCTGTCTGGCCCCGCCACCACCACCACCACCGCCCTCCCATTGGCTCCCATTCCTGAGGTCCGTGGAGGCTCCCGTGCTCGCGAGCGTGTCTCCTTCATGCCAGGCACCGCACCCTCTGCCCCTGTGTCCCCTGCTGCCCTGAGTGAGGAGTCTGTGTACCTCCTTCGGCAGCTCCATGTAGGGCAGACAGCAATGCTGAGTGTCCTCCATGCACACACCACTCTGGTGACACAGCTGGTGTCGTTCATGGAGGGCATCTCGACGGGTATGTCTGCCCTACAGAGGAGCAATAAGTCCATGGACTCCTCCCTGACGGCAGCAGTGTCCCTCCTCCAACAGTCCCTCACCCCTCCCACCTCCGCCTCATCCACACTTCCTGCCACCCTACCTGTCCAAAGCACATGCACACCTGCACAATCACCCAAGCACACAGACACGAGCAGCACAGACACACCCAAGTGAAAGGCAAGACGTGCACACAAGCATCCTCAGGGGACTGATACCACACACGCAGGGGATGGGGAACAGACACACACACAGGCATCCACAGTCACTCCGCAGTCCTCCAAATCCTCTCCCTCCAAGACCCCTTCCCTTGCCTCACCTGCTACCCCACCTACACAGCAGATCTTCCTGTGTGACCTCGGCCTCTTCCCCTCCAATCCTGCTGATCCAGCATACCGGGGGAAGAGGAAGTCCACCCACACAGAGGGGAGTGCCCCTCGCCCCCGGACACCTTCCCCCAGGCAGACACAGGACCCCATTCGGAAGTCCCCCCGGAGCAGGAAGAGCAAGACACCACCACCACGCAGCTCCACCACCCAGTCTCTCTCCTCCATCCCCCAGGCCACCACTCCACAGGTTCCCCCACCACACCCTGCCCCAGGTTCCCCCACACACTGATACCGCATCCCCAGACTGCTTAGGCCCTCCCCCCCAGCCACTTGCTCTTCCACCCCCAACCCAGAAGCTCTGCCTGTTAGTGCCACTGGTGTGGAGACCGGGTCCCCCCCCTCTGTCCTGCCCACCTCATCTGCCCCCCTTCCACTCCCTTGGAGTCATGCACTGCAGTGGAGTCCACAACCACCCCGTCTGACTCGGGCACTGCAGTGGGGACCCAGTCCACTACATCAGACCAGCCCACTGCAGTGGTTGCAGCACCCACACCAACTGACTTGTGTACCACAGTGGTGCCGGCCCCCTGAGTCAGACACCTCCACTGCAGTTGCCGGTGACACTCCTGCACCCACCACCCCTTCACTGCCTCCTTCTGCCATCCCCTGATCCTGTCCCTGCGGTGCCTGGCCTGCCCCTTGTATGCCCCTCCAAGGGGGATGTCCCCTGTCCGTACAAGTGCAGGCAAGCAATGGGTGACCAGTTGTCACTTATCACCCTGTTGGGACTGTGATTTTGGACTGGCCATTGGCCTTAGTTTCTTTGGGACTTCAGAGTTTTCCTTGCCATTTGCTGAATAAAGCCTCTTTTTGTTTAATTGTGGCTTTTCTTTTGATGTACATGATGTGGATGAGTAGCATCCTGCATTTGCAGTTGTAATAGTGTTCATATCAGGAAAATGAAGTGTTGCTGTGATGGACTCCATGTGGTCCATGGGATATGTGTCCTGTTGTAGTCTGGATCTATGGCATCCTTTGCTGCAGTCTGAGGGTGTAATGTTCAGCATTTGACACAGGGATGTACATTTTGCATTTGTAAATGAACATCTTTGTCTTACACTGATGCACATCTGGTGGGCTTACCACTGTTCAATGTTCCGATTTCCCTGACTGTGTGCCCAGCTCCACTGGACATGCAGTTTTGCACATCAATGTCGAAGGACACATCTGTGTATACAGTGCAACTTGCTTGACACGTGTTTTGTGTGTATGCAGATGACTGACGTGACACTCCCGTACCCAGGCTGATGTGAGCAGAGGCTTCTGTGTGTTGTGGTTGTTGACTCACTGACGGAGTGTCCTGCTGACATGTTTGGGTCGTGCACAGACAAGGTTTGGCACAGCGGACCTTCCACAGGAGTGGAGTGCCCTCATGGCAGTGTGTAATCCTGTGACATTGCGTGGGCCTGTGTTCTGTGTTGTGTAAGCATGTCTGTGCGTGTTCCCTTCCCTTTTCCTACACAGGCTGTGTCCCTAGGGATGTTCCTGTTTGTGATGCTTGCTGAGTTGTTCTGTGTTCATCCAGCATCTTGGACCTGGTTTCTCCGTGATGTGGGTGCATGGCAAACTAATGTTCATGAGGTTGTCATACCAGGTTGTCTTTGTTGTCAGGGCTGGGGATGTGGGCAAACGCAGATGGGACACATTCAGGATTCCCCTTGGCACTTGTTGTTTACACAAGTCATGTGATTTTCAGTTTGTGTTAGCTTTCAGTGATTGTGACACGTTGTGTGTGTGACTGCTGCCACTCCTCAGGGTCAGAGCTGCAATGTTGGAAGTTGTGTACGTGTGTTCTTCGTGTGTCAACTTGGCTTCTTCGTTGGTGTGTGACTATGGCCAGGATCCCATTGATTGTGGTGGATTTCACATCATGCCCATGTACGGCATACTGTGCTGTGTGTCAGACATTCACGAGTCTTGTTGACTGGCCATGTGTGATGGGTTTCTGCACCTTAGTTCCCACCACCACCCCTGGTATTGTCATGGGTGCATGTCCAATGTCACCAGTCCATGTGAGCTTCACTGCTGCACATTGGTGGAGATCAGGGTGTGTGGTGTTGAGTGTGTGCAAAAGTGAGTTGTTGCACGGCTAGTCCCCTACCTCCATATTGGCCTTGGCTGGCAGGCCGTACTGATTGATTGGAGCTTGTGTAGGTGTGATGGTAGTTTGTTGCTCAGGACACATGGCTGTGGTTCACAGTGTGAACGACATCTACCTTTGTCATCACAGTGGGATTATCATGCAGGCTAGTGTCAGCACAATGTGGGGTCCCTGGGGGTAGTGCTGTGGTGGGTCTGTCTCTTGCTGTGTTAGTTGCTGTTCCTACAAGCTTGTGTGACATGTGTAATTTGGGCTCCCTCTCATCTAACAATGCCTGATTGCCCACATAGGGGTATCCGATCCATGAGTAACTTTTGTATGGCACTGTATACACATCTGTGTGGTTGGAATTCAGGCCTCCTCATGTGTTGTGTGGTTGCCTGGGGACACTGGCACACCCCCATCACCTGTTGTGTTTGATATGCAGTGTGAGTCTGCCTGTTTGTGTTTGTGCCTTTGCACCACTGCATTGGCATATCTTGAGTGTGCCATTGGCTGTATGTTGTTTGGTGGCTTTCCCCTGCTGTCCCTGGGACTCCTAGGTCATCAGTCAGCACAATAATCATGGTTTGTATGTCCCATTGATGCCATGGTATGGTATTTGTTCACCTGACATCTACAGTCTCCACAGGATATCTACATGTGTGTGTCCATTGGTGCAGATATGTGGGTCAGCATTATGATGGTCACTTCTGTCATTGTGTTATTTGTGAATGTTCACAATGTGGGCCCCCATGGGTGATGTTTGTATGCACATGGCCAAAACGATGTTTCAGTGACACTGCACTGTTTGCCTCGACCAATCTATGTTGCTATGGGACACAAGCACTACTATGCCACTGATGTGTTTGTTGTTGTGTGACCAGGATTCATCCATGCAGTTTGGCTTTGGCAGCTTTTACCATGACTACACTTCCTTTTGGTCACTGTGGTGATGGGGCTTTAGGCCCCATTGCCACACTGTTCAAATTGTGCATCAGCTATGGACACCACACTTCCCTTTTGGTCACTGTGGTGATGGGGATTTAGGCCCCATTGCCACACTGTTCAAAATGTGCATCAGCTATGGACACCACACTTCCCTTTTGGTCACTGTGGTGATGGGGCTTTAGGCCCCATTGCCACACTGTTCAAAATGTGCATCAGCTATGGACACCACACTTCCCTTTTGGTCACTGTGGTGATGGGGCTTTAGGCCTCATTGCCACACTGTTCAAAATGTGCATCAGCTATGGATACCACACTTCCCTTTTGGTCACTGTGGTGATGGGGCTTTAGGCCCCATTGCCACACTGTTCAAAATGTGCATCAGCTATGGATAGCACACTTACCTTTTGGTCACTGTGGTGATGGGGTGTTCGAGCCCATTGCCACAGTGGCCATGGTCTGCTTGCATTGTGGAGGCCACACACATTTATGTGTGACACATGTGCTAGGGGTCACATTGTATGTTCAATGTCATGTTCAGTGTTGTAGGCATTTGACACAGACTACACACACTTGTCATGGTGTTGGGGGGGTGTAATTTTCTGTCATTCCTTATGTGGGAGTATGCTAGTTGTGTCATGCATTACCCATCCTATGAGTAGGGGTGGTGTTAGTGGTAGGCATCCATCCCCGCATGAGTGGGGATGGTAGTAGTGACAGGCATCCAGCCCCCGCTGAGTGCGGTGGTGGTGGTGGCAGGCATCTAGCCCCCTGAGTGGGGGTGGTGTTAGTGGTAGGCATCCATCCCCCATGAGTGGGGATGGTAGTAGTGACAGGCATCCAGGCACCCATGAGTAGTGGTGGTGGTAGTGGTAGGCATCCATCCCCCATGAGTGGGGATGGTAGTAGTGACAGGCATCCAGCCCCCTGAGTAGGGGTGGTGGTGGTGGCAGGCATCTAGCCCCCCTGAGTGGGGGTGGTGGTAGTGGTAGGCATCCATCCCACCATGAGTGGGGATGGTAGTAGTGACAGGCATCCAGGCACCCATGAGTAGTGGTGCTGGTAGTGGTAGGCATCCAGCCCCCCTGAGTAGGGGTGGTGGTAGTGGTAGGCATCCATCCTCCATGAGTGGGGATGGTGGTAGTGACAGGCATCCAGGCACCCACGAGTAGTGGTGCTGGTAGTGGTAGGCATCCATCCCCCCATGAGTGGGGATGGTAGTAGTGACAGGCATCCAGCCCCCCTGAGTAGGGGTGGTGGTGGTGGCAGGCATCTCGCCCCCTGAGTGGGGGTGGTGGTAGTGGTAGGCATCCATCCCCCATGAGTGGGGATGATAGTAGTGACAGGCATCCAGGCACCCATGAGTAGTGGTGCTGGTAGTGGTAGGGCATCCATCCCCCATGAGTGGGGATGGTAGTAGTGACAGGCATCCAGCCCCCCCTGAGTGGGGTGGTGGTGGTGGCAGGCATCTAGCCCCCCCTGAGTGGGGGTGGTGTTAGTGGCACCCATGAGTAGTGGTGGTGGTAGTGGTAGGCATCCATCCCCCCATGAGTGGGGATGGTAGTAGTGACAGGCATCCAGCCCCCCCTGAGTAGGGGTGGTGGTGGTGGCAGGCATCTAGCCCCCCTGAGTGGGGGTGGTGGTAGTGGTAGGCATCCATCCCCCCATGAGTGGGGATGGTAGTAGTGACAGGCATCTAGCCCCCCCTGAGTGGGGGTGGTAGTAGTGGTAAGCATCCATACCCCCATGAGTGGGGATGGTAGTAGTGACAGGCATCCAGGCACCAATGAGTAGGGGTGGTGGTAGGGTTGTGTTGGTGGTAGGCATCCATCCCCCTATGGGTGTGTATGGCATTGGTGTTGGCCATCCCACCCCTATGGTTCTGCTGTTGCTAGTGTACGTTATTTGTGCATCCCTATGTGTGTGTGACATATTTCGTGTACGTGTAGTTTGTTTGTATTGTTGGTGTTTGACTTACCGTCTGCGCCGTACGCGTCCGTGCCGGTCCCGGTAATAGATGTAGAGTATAGGTAGGACCTGCGCAATGGGATTCATGCTTGGATCGTCTCGTTCGGGTTTCTCGTGTCTTCGACTCGTACTCGCCGCTGGCTTGTTCGTCTCGTAGCCGTGGATCGTCTTGTGGCTCGAAACGGAGCTTATGTACGGCTCGCCCGGATGCTCAAACGTGCCGGACGTAGCGACGGGTTCGGCGCGAACGGATTGCGCGTCGTACTAGTCCAGCCGGAAGGTGCTGTGTATTTGCTTTCGTGCGGCTCGATTCGGCGTTCACGGATCCGGCTCGGGCGGGGAACAGGAGCTGGATTGGGTGAGTAATGCTCGCTCGGAAACTGGGTTGTTAGACGCATCGTACTTGTTCGTCCGGACGAGTATACGAATCGGTCGGGAAACACGCATTCGGCTTGTATTTTTTCCGGACGAATACTGTTAGGTGCCCTACAGGCCGAGATCGGAATCGACCCCTTAGCGTTAATACTTGCTAAAAGACTCATTACCAGGAGGTGGAAAGCAGCTAGGCCACCGAAAATAGAGGCAAGGTAAGAAGAGGTAGAGAAGTGGAGCCTAGCCAAGAGCACAGCAATCCATAAGGAGGAACAGCGAGGGCAGCATAAAATACCCATAGCAATGGCCTGGGATATGCTGCGGGAGTCCTTCAAATCATGGGATGGGACTACACAAGCAAATGTCTATTCCGTAGATGATACTGCATAGATAGCGGCGCAAGTCGCCTACGCTGTTAACACACCACAGCACTGCCACTGCACTGCCCAAAACTGCAGAAGTCAGACGAAAAGATATAGGGGCAGATTTACGTGAAAGTGACTCAGTGCATTCCGCAAGCCATGTGCCCCAACTGCTATTACCCCCTCATATCTATTGCCCCGGATCACTGAACAAAGGAGATAGAGAGCAAGGACCCAAGGGAGGAGGGCCAGCTTCAAATGTTCCCTTTGCCATCTGAAGGATCTGGGGGTGCAACCACTAATGCACCGAGAAACAGAACAGTGCCTGCAAGACAACCAGTCCAGGGAGTGCAAAATGGTAATGTGAAAGTAAGTGCTGCAAAATGACAGGTTAATAGTAAGGCCCCCTGTAGAGGTATGTGAGTGACTGGAAATGATTCCCATTCCACTTCTGCTGATCAGTCTAGAGCACATGTACAATATGTTACCATGGGGTGAAGGGACCCTGAGAATGCAACCCCACTATCACTAGAGAAAGTTTAAGACAAATTGTGGGACGACTATGAAGGAGGCGTCCCCCTTCTCCACTTTCAAGTGATGGTGACGATGTGGATCCCTTCTCCTCTGCTCTTCTTCCCTTGAGGGATTTTATATGATTTGATAAGTATTAAGAAACAATCTTCTTAAAATCAGGAAACAAAAACACTCGATTCCAAGAGGCACTGCAGAGTGTGTTTGAAATATGCAACCAAATTGGGTTTATGTGAATCAACCATCATGAATGGTGGTGCCAATTGAAGTGACCAACAAGTTGGTGGAGAATTTGAAATGGGCAAGGATTGACCCTAGCAATCAAGGGGCATTAAGTGTGGCAAAAGATGTGTAGTTGAATGCAATTGTGGAAGTGTGTCCAGTGAAAACTGATTGGACCAAGATCTCAAATTGTAAATAAAATAAGGGGGAAGCACCAGCTGACTATTTGGCTAGGCTTATGGATGTGTTTGAAAGGTACTTAGGAATAGCCCATCTGACAGAGATGGCTCAGGATGCTGTAGGAGATGCTTTTGTGTAGAGATAGTTAATGAATCTTAGAAGCCAGTTAATGGCAATTGGCAGCAGGTGACACATGGAAAAGTAGGGAAAATCAGTGAAGGTCACCAATCACTGCATGCCCTCACAGGAAACAAAGAAAGAGAATGATGAAGCAAAGTTAATGTCACTGTAATTGAAAAACATGCAGGGAATTGTCAAGGGAACAGGACATGGAGACAGCAAAGGGTGGAGCCAAGAGACATGAAGGGGAGAAAGCAGGATGGTTGAACTAGGAGAGGGATTGGAAGGGGCAGATATTTCGCCTGTGGCCAGATAGGACACTGGAAACAAAATTGTCACAGTACTCCCATCTAAGGCACAAGGTCTCCCCAACCAACCAGAATTCAATCAGGTTACCCAGAATTCTTAAGATGAGGTTTAGGGCAGCCTAAAGAGGTTCTGACTGTGCCATGAATTTCTTAATCCTGGTAGAACAAAAGGGTCCTTATATAGATTGTGTCATGAATGGTAAACATACTACCTGCCTTATTGACATGGGCACTGGTCGCTAACCTCTGAATTCCCAACCTTACCTCTCTCAGTTATGTCCATAGAAGCAGTTGGTATCTCTAACCAGTGAGTTCCTAATCATATTTTTGACTCCGTATCAATCTCCTTGAGACTACTTAGCGATAAACATTAGTTTTTTTGCTTAGTCAACTCCCCCAGCTAACCTGCTTGCAGAGATATTCTCTGTATGCTCATCTGTACTGTAATTTGTACTTTGAACGATATGTTCTTAAATATACCCCAATGGCAGGAGGGTGATGGTCATGGTGTATCACAAGAGTTTAGTTCGCCAATTTTAAAGGGCGTCAATTCACTACTAACGTAAATTATAGATCCAGCAATATTGAAAAAGTGTTAAGCACTGGTAGGAGGATTGCTCTACCTAAAAAATATTCTGACTTCATAATGTATTAGTGTAAATTTCCTATTTGTTTATTTATGGAAAGCCACACACAAGGCATTAAACAACACATTAGATCGGATCATTCATAAAATGTGCATATAGTAATACATGTAACACAGATATCCACACTCATACATTATGTTATGTTATGTTAAATGTCTTTTGTATAGCGCAAAATCACCTTCAGGTCTCTAAGCGCTTTTAGAGAGAGTGGCCAGAATCACTGACGGCAGCAGGTAACACAGGGCAACAGATTACACTGTGGCGAACGCCTCCCTAAATAGAAGCGTTTTAAGTTGTTTCCTAAAGGTAAGGAGGATCGGTTCCCTGCGAAGGCGCTCAGGTAGATTGTTCCAAATTTGTGGGAGCATGACAGAAAACACTCTGCCCCCTTTGGATTTGGTGGTGTATCGGGGAAGGACTAGACGGCAGGCCTCAGATGATCGCAGTGTCCGGCCTGGAACATAGTTCTCAAGGCGTTCTTTTATGTACACTGGAGCTTGGCCATAGATTGCATTGTGGGCAATATAGAGGCCTTTGAATTGAGCTCTCTGTTTAATGGGGAGCCAATGCAATTTATGTAATAGAGGGGTATCGTGGGTCCTTCTGGGAAGTCTAAAAATGAGCCTGGCCGCGTCATTCTGCACTACCTGCAGTCTTTTGATAAGTTTCTGGGGGAGACCAATATATAGGGCATTCCCATAATCCAGCCTAGAGACGACAGTGGCGGATACAATTGCCTGTAGTGAGGTCGTTGAAAGAAGAGGGGCAAGTTTCCGCAACTGCCTCATAATCCCTATACAGGTTCCCACCACCGTGGTGACCTGGCTGGACATGAACAACTCTGAATCGATTTTTATACCCAGGCTTTTTACGACTGGTACTGGTATGGGGGTAGTGCCCAGTTCCGGTGGCCAAAAAAGCTCACACCAAGGGCTGCTTTTTGTGGGAATGACGAGCACTTCAGTCTTGTCAGGATTTATTTTCAGAGAATTGGCCGTCATCCAATTCACTGTGAATCTGAGTAGATTTTGCGCCGATTCCATGTAAACACATGCACATGGTCACTGTCATAACGGTACTTGTCAACTGCCATACGTAATATATAGAATTTTTATAAGGTATTTATATGATGTATTAGAATGTTCAAAATGGTTGAGACAGACTCCTGGAAGGCTGGTCGTGTTCTACCGGTGTTTGTATGTGGGCCTGCTTATGTTATACTTGGAAAATAAAGAATTTAAAAAAGTAGATAAATTTGGCTTTGTTTGATTAAAACACTCCTGCCTTCCCAGAGGTCAGAGAACCTATATAAATATAGGAGTAGAACTCACCAGAGCGAGGTCTCCTCCCATCAGCTCCCTTTACAGCTTATGGGTCCCAAAGGCAACTAGGTAGATATGAAACATGCAACAGGCACCTCACAGCGGTCTGTGTTCAGACACTACTAGAGGGAAAGGAGGAATCGGACACTTATGCCCATTGAATTCTCATGGGATTATCAGGTTTTCTGTTTCCAGAGTTATTCCCCTAACAGGCTCTGCATCCCACTTCCCTCTGTCTCTCTATCACTGTGTAAAACACCAGCCTACTTAATCTTGTCCTCTTCTTCCACCTTCCCCCGCAGCCAACCAAATGCCTAAGATTTTCTTATTGATAGCTATTTATTTCTATCCTCTAAAAATTACTCAAATTCCAGCACCGTCCCTTATAGGCCACTCACTTCAAAGCACCAATCAAATTACTCTTCTAATTTGCTTTCTCACACAGATCAGGCACATGACCCCTGCCTCTTACGCACACAACATGTCACAAAACCATGTAATAGGCAAAGCGCTGCGCTGGACCACGCTAATATACACCTTAATAACTTAAAGCTAAATAATCTTAGATATAAAACATCATTATATGCACAAGATAGCATCATATATATTTACCTGATACGTAATGCTCTATTACTTGCCGGTAATCTTCATTACTCTGGGTCCCGTTGTCCTCGTCCCATTCATTACAATGTGGAGATAACCCATCTCCTGGAAGAAAAAAAGACAGAGGATTGCTGGGACCCTAACCCTGCCCTCCCACTGGGAGTACATAAGCAGTACTTGCCCAGCACTCCGACTGAACCACCGAGCACCCAACAGGAAGGCCGGTCGCCCGGGAGTGAGAGTGGGGCGTATGAATGGGACGAGGACAATGGGACCCGGAGTAATGAAGATTACCGGTAAGTGATAGAGCATTACCTCCAGGTCCCTCCTGTCCTTGTGCCATTCATTACAAGTGGAGAATACCAAAGCAGAAAAAACGGCCTTTCAAAACCCACAAGCAAACCCAGGAAACCGCACCAAAGGCAGCAACCCAAGGGAAGAAAAAAAGGAAGAACCGCCGGAAACCCCAGGCAGAGCACCCAGACAGGAGGGCGCCCCACCAATCAGGGAAGCTCCCAACAAAACAACGGGAGGACAGCACGACGAAGAGGCGGACAATCAACAGAGGCCATCCAGCACACAACAGGAGAACCCCCCCTCGAACAAGGGAAGGGGAGAGCAAGGACAACAAAAACCAACTGAGGCAGCCACCAACAAAAAAACAGCGAGGAGGCCACCCAAAGAAGAATCCCAACGGCCCAACAGGCCAGCAAGCCAGAACCGGGCAACAGGGACATAACCAAGGCCCGGAACCAAGGAAAACAGGAGGCGACAGCGACGGCAAGGAGGCAGCCAACCAGAAAACAGAGAACTCAGGCCAACCGAAAAGAAGGCATCCGAAAGAGAACCGAAAGGCAAAGCCGCAGAAGGGAAACAGGTCCCAAAGCAACCAACACCCCGACCCAAAGCAGGCCAGAGAAAACGAAGCCCCAACAGGATAAGACCAAGGGCGCCCACGGAACAAAAAGGCTGAGAAGCCCACCAAGAACAGGACCACCCAGACCAAACCAGAAGAGGAGGGAAGCAAAGGCCAGACCCAAGCGACGCCCCCAACCAGAACGACTCGGCCCCAGAGAGCCCAGAGGACAAACACCCGGAACCCCACAGAAGAGCACCAGGCCCCAGGAAAGAAGGCCGGCACCAACCACCAGAGCCGACAGCCCACCAGCACGCAGCCCGGAAGGCGAGACAGAGCACAGGGACAGGTCAAGAGGGAAAGCCAAGGCACACACACACAAAAACAGGGGAAACACGAACACAACCCCAGAAAGCCACACGACAAGGCCCCAGGAGCCAGAAGGGAGCAGGCCCGACAGAGACCATAACCCAGCAGGCCCTAAACACAGGCCACGAAACAAGGCCCCAAACAGAACCAAGGCCCGCCAGGAAGCCTGAGCAGCAAGAACCGACAAGGGAAACCCCCAAGGAAAACAAGACCAGGGGAAACCAAAGAAGAAAGGGAAACAAGAGGGTACCCACAACCCAAAGAACACAGTCCCAGTAGAACACCCCAACTGCAAACCCGGGGAGACTGGAGCAGGAAGCCACAGCCCGGAGAAGGCATACACCGACCACCAGAGAAAAGGCGCAACCGGCCCCAAACGGAACAGGTAGCCGACCAAACGACGCAGAGAACCCAAGACCAGAGCAAGGGAACCCCAAGGGAGCCAACACCAGCAGCAAACGAGCCAAACCGGAGACCGGCGACAGCACAGGCCAGCCAGAGACGCCCCAAAAAAGACCAGGCAGAATGCATGACCAACAACACACAGGACAGCAAAGACCGGGGGCCAATAACCCGGAGCCCACAGGGGCCCGAAAGGAGCGGGACAGGCCCAAGCATCACAGCCCAGAAACCCCAACCCCAGAGGGGAAAAGAACCCCCAAAACCAGCCCTGCCACAGAAGGGAAGAGAAGCCAGGGCGGAAGCCAAGCAGACCGCACAGGCAAACCAAACTCCTTGGCCCAGCATGCACCAAGGGAAGGCAGGAGCTGGGGAGAAACCCCCAGGGCAGAAAGCAGGAAACAGAGGACAGAGCAGCCGGGTTGCCAGAGCCAAAGCCAAGCAACACGCCCAAACAGAAGGACCCGGTGGCCTAACCCACACCCGAGGAAGGCCAAAAAAATGGAAGGCCCCAGCAGAGCACAGGCACAGCAAAGGTTGGGAGGACGCAGGCACCCCCGGCACCGATCCGCCGTACCACGCCGAAACCCAAACAGGGCAACAGCCCAAAGGTCCAGACCGGCAAGGGCCGAGAACACGGAGGACACACGGCCCCCACCTCCCCACATGTGAACAGAGGCCCGAAGAGGCCACAGCAGAGAAAGAGCCGCCAGCAGCCAAACTGACAAACCAGAAGGCAGAGAGCAAGCAGCCCGGAGACAACACAAGAGGCGAAGCAGGCAGAAGGACAACCGGCCAGAGGAAGCCCACAGCACCCGGAAGTCCCAGGCGGACCTCCAACCCGGCACGAACCAGGACCAACCAAGCCGAACCACAGAGAAGAGAGGAGAGCAGGCGCAGACAGGGAGGGAAACAGCAGGCCACCAGACCCCCCAAAACACAGCCGCAGACCCCCGGGGAACAGCTGCCAGGCCCTCAGACAACTGCACAGGCAAGAGGAACACCACTGGACCCCCCCCAGGGGGAGGGCGGGGCACGCCACCCCACCAACACCCACAGCGGGAGCAGGCAAGCAGGGAAGACAAGAGCGGGTGACAGGCCAAGACAGGCCCAGCCAGAGCCAAGAGGGCACAACGGCAGGAACACACCACACCCACAAGGACCAGAACCCGACAGCAGAGGGACCAGCTCCACAGGCAGAGAACACGCCAGAAAAAAAGCACGGGAGAATGCTAGGGTAAAACACACCCCAGAGCCGGCAGAAAACCACCGCACATCCAGCCCCAACAGAGCCCCACCAGGGAGCCCAGGAGCGCCGCAAATGAGCAACCCCGAGCAGACAGCACCAGAAGACCCAGGCGGATACCCCACCAGGCCGCAACCAGGCACAAAATCCAACAGCAACAGGCAGAACCAGGCAAATACCGAAACAGGTACAAACCAGGCCGGACCCCGAGGAACGAAGCCAACAGCACCAGGCAGACCCATGCGGGCCCCCAACCAGGAACTAACCAGGCCCGACCCAGCGTACCGCCCGAGAGCAGAACAGAGCAGAAACTCTCAGAGAGACATGGCTGCAGGCAACTACAGGGAGGAAGGGCCGAAGGCACCCAGCGACAACAAGGAGGCACCGCCGGAGGCCAGGCAAAAGCAGCCGCAAGCCCGCCAACCAGGAGCGACCGGAGCACAGCCCCCGGACTGCCACACACCCAAGGAGAAACAAGATCACCCCGGCTGAGCAGCACAAGGGACCCAAAACACAGCAACGGAAGGGCCAGGGAGCCAACAGCCGCAGGACAACCCCAGTGCAAATAGGCTGCAGGCCACAATAAGGGCCGATGAAGGCGGAACAACAGGACAATGGGGGAAAGCCATGGCCCAACCCCAGCCAAAGAGAACCACCAGCACCAGGCAGGGACAAGCGCCCCCCCCTACAGCAAACCAAGCAGGAGGAGAAAGACGCAGGCCAGTGCAAGCCAAGGGGAACCCAACAGCCCCAGGGAACCCCATTCAGGCACCAATCAGACCCCACCCCGACAACCTCTGGGACCAGACAAGACCAGAGGAGCACAGGGCGGCACACCCGAAGGTAAGAAAGCACAGGAGGAACCAGATGGGAAGCAGGGCACAGAAAACAGACAAAGAACAGCACCCAATGCAAGCAAACGAAGAGGGGACCCGCAGCGTGAAGAACCCCCAGCCAAGAGGCAAAACACAGGACACCCCATGGGAAGCAAGAAGCCACAGAGGCACCAGAGCAGGCGAGGCGCATGGAAACGCCATGCAGCAGCGGGGACCAGAGAGGGCCGGCAAGGACATCTCAAGAGCACACCGGCAAGGGAGGCAGCCCCTGAAACAGAGACCGGACCAGCACCCGCCGAGAACCAGCAGCCCGGGGAAGCAGGGAAAAAGGAAACCACCATCATCCGGAATCCCAAGGCGGGTCCCTAACCAGGAACCAACCAGGACCAACACAAAAATCTCCAAAGACCAGAGAAGAGAAGCCGGCTCCAGGGAGGAATGGCCAGAGGCAAAACCCAGGTGGCTCAGACCAGCAACCCCAAGACACAGGACGCAGCCAAGGAGCCCTCATTTGCGGGGAGGTTAAGCACGAACTTGGACCCCCAGCTGCGAGGTCCACCACCCCAGCCGTAGAGGCCACGTCCTCCCCCCTGCAGCACAAAACAAGCTCACTAGGAAGAGTCCCGCAGGGCCTAGAACACTCCAAAAAAGAAGACCTCCCAGAGGATAGAACTCCGTACACACGGGCCATGAAAATGCCACACCACCCACTGTGCGAAGACGGCCGTTTGAAAGATAGCCAATGAAAAGCTGGCTATACTGCGCCGACTCTTGGGAAGGCAACACTACTCAGACCTTGCATGCGTTCTGCACCATATTAGCAAGCGGCGCAAGCGTACGAAATAGTGTACACACTTCAGCGCGTATCCATGTGTGCAGTGTCTGAAGCTCACGCACGTGTCCTGCAAGCAGTTGCCAGTCAACGTATGGACACCCGCCAAAGGCGCCGGGACCTAGCCGGACTGTGGACAGCGGCACACAGGAGGGGTGACAGACAGAAATAAGCACCCCCCCCGACCGAGAACCAGCCAGAAAAGAAGAGCACACACTGGCCATAAAAAACAGAAAATAAACCACTACGCGGAACTCACCAGGAACAAGGCCCCCACCCCAACAGCCAGCCCAAGGCATCCACCAAGGCCACGCCAGAGCCGGGAAGGTCAGGATACAGCAAGGATATAGCAAGCACGGCGCTTCTCCCACCCAGCCAGGCCTCAGGAAGACGCGCCCATCAACCCGGAAGCAACCGGGAGGCCGGCGTATCAGCCGCAAAGGGCCGGCCGGCATGCCAGAGCCAGCCGTGAACAACCCAGCCTCCCAGCAAGCCTGGCAGGCCGGGAGGCAGATCAGCAAACCCCCCGCCCGCACAGCCAGGCAGCGGGGCGGGGAGAGGAGAGAAGTAACGCCACTCCAGCCCAGCAGGAGCAGCTCCAACACCACGTCCATTCTGTCGACAGACAGAAAAAAAGAACAGAGGGAATGCTGGGTAAGTCCTGTTTATGTACTCCCAGTGGGAGGGGCAGGGTTAGGGTCCCAGCATTCCTCTGTCTTTTTTTCTGTCGGGAGATGGGTTATCTCCACTTTGTAATAAAGGGGACGAGGACAGGAGGGACCTGGGGGTAATGCTGTCTATAAGCCAGCCCTTTGACAAGTGACCTTGCTCAGCAAAAATGTCCCTTGATGCACCCATCTATACACATAACTAACTACAGCAATCCTTAGCAAGATGGAACTAATTTACTTTCAAATTAAACAATACACAGCATTACTACACAATTGACATTGAACACATTTTCACAAGTCAAATACAACCAAATGCATACAAAAACATACACAGCCTATCCAATGAAATCCCAAAGCTGCACTAATAGAGCACCTAAATTAAAGAAAGTGCAAAACGTGCGCACTATACAAATGTATATGCAAACGTTTATATGAAACAATTACCAATGCAAATTATTATGTACGTCTTTGCAAACTATGTACAGGTGAGTGTAGCCCTCTTTTTGTTTTCTACCAACGCATGATGGAATGAGGTCACTAAGAAAATGGTCGAGATTAATACCGACAACAGATGTTGAAAGATCAGTCAAATAGAAAAGTGTTCAATTATATGAAACCGAAAGATAACTTTTAAATTGAACACATATTTTAGCTATTTTGCATCGTGTACCACTCATTAAGATTTTACTGCCGTTTGTCACAGCACAGATGTCATTGTAAACCGATTTATATTTGCATTTATTAAGCAAAATGTCACTAATTGCAAACAATAGCTATTTTAATTATTGACTTTTATTTTCGATGCAAAGTCACATCTCAAGAAACTTGTTGAAGTTTATACCGAAAATTGATTGACAACTGGTATTAAATAAAGGAAAAGTAGCTAAATTAAAATGTATGTTCTTGGTTTTAGATTAGGTTCCTTTATTTTGTATTCATAACAAATGCTGGTGCCAATCATGGTGACGAACTAACACCTCACGAGATTGAAAACATCTTGTAATAAACATCACCAATACAGAACCAGCATGGCAGGCAGTGTAATAGTGTGGCGATTTCCTCAACGCAGCCTGCTTCTTCTGTCTTACATTTGGAATAGATTTGTGACGTTTTCGGGATTCTCAAGGAATCACAGAAGTACTTCAAGATATCTGCGTCAATCATAGATATCCTAGAACATTACAATGTATATAATTAATACATGCAGACATTTTCATCCGGAGGAATATCCTGCATCCATGCATTTGCCACAAATGAAATGTTGTGTGAGCCCATTACATTAGACCACAATTACATAGCTGTGCTTTCCATACCTATTCCTTTCCTGAAATGTACTTAATTCGACCTTGGACAAAAGAAAATGTGTGCATGCCTCATTAGTGGGAAAGTATCTGCAAGAAGTAAAGAAAAGCCTACAAACTCATAAGTTTATAAGAGTTTACCTAAGTTTTGTGTTGTTATATACTACTGGCGATTAATGTAACTTTAAGATGAGAATGTCCATTGTTCTGCTTTTATGGTGCTGTTCATGGGAATTCTGTCCACTGGCAGTTACTCGTTGGCTGGAGGAGGGAGCACCACGCACTGAGAGCTGTATCATCTACTAAAGAATTCCTGGACATATGTGAGCCTGGAAGTATCCTGATTACAACATTTTGCAGGGTATTCTAACCTGAAATGCTCACAAGTCAGCCCCTACTACTAAAGGTATGAATGCAGCATTTTTACCATATTGGCAAAACTACTCAGAGGAGATTTGGTTAAAGGCAAAATCCGCCAACCTTGAAACTGAGGAAGCACAACATCCTGCGAGTCTGGTAAATCACGTAATCTCCCCCTGACTAAAAAAATGAGTCTAGCCTTGTGTAATGTAATCTGGTACTCATGTAAAGCGCTCTAAAACTCTTGGGTCAAGTTCGAACTATGTAAAATTTGGAAAACAGCTGCATTCGTAATTACACTTTTCAACTAAAAAATTCCACCAATCCTCATTTTGCGAATCACGAAGTGGAATTTATGCCTACAATTTCTTATTTATATATCTGCTGAACCAAGCAATGAACTAGTAATAAATACCATTATCAACCCAGAGGATAAATCACAACGATATAGATTTAAACAAGATAAATATGCATTGTGGTAATTATGTTTGCTTGTATTAATGTACAGTCATTTCAACTCACGCATAAGTAGGCATCATCTTCTATCACACTCACACATCTATGAATTGTATTTATGTATGCTAACATTTCTAACAGAAGCTTGCAGATTAATGGTGGAATTTCAATATTTATTTTGCCTTTGTACATCTTTTTTTTGTAACCATCTAAGGAAGCATTCTTTGACAGCAAGATCTGAATAGGGCAAAAAATTGGCCCAGGTACCAATATAAAAGTGCGTCACATTAGTGAATCAGGGGCCGTATCGCATGTCAGGTGCACCTGCTTTGTGTGCCCCCGAGGCACTTTGGTATTGCTGAAGGGGTAGCAGACCCTTGTGCAGCTCCTTCTCTAATACTGATGGCGCTGGCGCACATGTAGAACCAGCACTATCATTAGAGGGTGGCCCCATGCAAATGAGGGAATCACTTTTCCTCTGCACCCATGCCATATTATAGACGCGGGCGCAGAGGCAAACATGCCTTTAGGAGGTGCACTGAAAGTGCACCACAAAAAGGTGGTGCACTTTCAGTGTGCCTCCTAAACACACCCCTCTGGAAGAGAGAAAGGGGGTTGAATGGCCCTCCTCAGACATCCCCTTGAAAGCGGGTGCAGACTCTCCTAAAAACAAGTACCATTCCTTTAAAGCAGAAATGTTTCCTCTCTCGTAGTCCCTGACTGAAACACATGGACGCACTTTATGGTCTATTAGACCCAGCAAGAATGCTACTCACCAAAAATGGTGTACTAAGGAATTTGATGACCCAGCACGACTCGAGCAATTTCTTGACACTCTGTTGACAGACAACATGGACACTGCCCATCCTACGAGCTATTGATCGGTGGCCAGCCAGAGAACCGCTGATGAGACAGATGACTGTTCACAGCAGAAGATGGATCTACTGGAAGAAGTCACCAGGAACAGGTCTTCAGGACCGATAGATAAGCATAAAGACTTGCTGCTGCCTGCAAAATTGTCTTGGGCAAGACATGCTGCATAATGCGCCCTTGTAACCATTGGGAATGGAGGACAGTAAATACTGCTCCTCTGCACATATGCGCAATACACGTTGACAGATGAAGACAGTATATTGGGGACTACACATGCCCTTAATTACCTTCATGCAATTTTAGGTCACCTCACACCTTTTCCGCCATCTTCATATCCTTTTCTTACTGTCTATTTTCCTCCCATTGCCATTCACAGCTGAGGTGGGGGATAGGGCTGCTCCCTTGGGGACCACAACTCCACAAAGAAAGCGGAGCTACCCCTGTCCTGCTTCCCCGTCCTTCCCCGGTCTTTACTTCTACTCCCCTTCCAAGCCAACTGACTATCAATAAGCCTATGGATAAACTCCTACCTAAGACACCATTATCCCAAAATGATCTTGCCCCGTGTAAACTTGATTCACACTACTAACCTGGAGAGGTCAGTGCGAGGCTTCTTGAGTGGCCCCTGAATGCACAGCTCTGGAAATCCCAAGGTGACCTTGCTCAGTGTTAATGGCCTTACCGTTTATATAAAACAAAAAAACAAATCCTGCCCTACCTCCATAAGCACCACCCTGATATTTCTGTCACCCAGCTAACACCTCTCAATAGCAGGAAGTGAGAAACTCCTTAGGGGGTGGGTTGGTAGGGAATACTAAGCCTGTGGTAGTTGGTGACAGCAAGAGAAGGAACCTTCCTCCTGACCATCCCAAAACCATTCTGATTTAGAAGGAACCATTCTGATTTAGAAGGAACTGCCATTAAGAGTAAATAAAATATGGGCTGACCCGGAGAGCTCTACATACTGATCAAAGCAAGCATACAAGATCTCAACTTAGCCAATAATTAAGCCAGGTAGTTGACTTGGAGTGTATTTTCAGAGCACTGGATCACATTCATCTTTCCATACACAGGGTCAAAGTTCTCTGGAGTGATTAAATCCTAGTCCTGGACATCTTGATGGATAATTCTGACTGACACAAACCCCCAAAATGTAAGGACAGGCATATTCTCACTGACTTCATATTAAATCACTCTCCAACACATCGCGTGTACCTAATACACCCTGCCGACCGCATTCACCTCATGCTCCCATGACACCCATACTAGAGTTGATCATTATCTCTCTTCATCTGCTTTTTTGCTGGACATTGAAGAGGTGGAGATCACTTAAAATGGCACTTCTGACCATGACTCAGTATAGCTTCGAGCCTGCAATAGGCATGCCAACCCCTCCAATTGGCGACTGGAAATTCAAAATCTCCATATTCAAAACACTAGAAGACTAGTACACATTACAACATCTTGCATCAACATATCCGGGGGAAAGTTGTTACACAATGGGCTTCTCCATGGAAGGCTGGGAAGGCAACTATATTAAGGGAGCTAATGTGCGATTCCATACTTACAAAACAGCAGGATTTAGCAACTCAATGGACATTAGAGAGAGCATCAGGTGGCCCATCTCACAGCCAGTTACAACAGAACACATTCCTGTGACACTCTCCTGGAGCTCCTAAATTAAAAGACAGAACTTGATGGATTATTCTCCACCCAAACTGAACAACCCATCTTTAGTTTAAAAGAAAGACACTATGAAAGGGGGAAAAAGGGGGCCATATGTCGTTTTTTCATCTGGGACAACAGGAGGCCTCCCACACGATCTCAGCTATCGAACCTGCTCGGGGGAGACTCTGACTCACACCTCTGACATTTACTACATTTACTAGGCCTTCGCTCATTCTATGAAATGCTATACAAGTCAAAAAGCCATGAGTTACATCACACAGAGGAGGAATTGCCATCTGATATCACCATACCTAGACTAAGCCCATAGATGACTGCCCAACTCGCAGAAGACATATCTGAGAATGAAGTGAGTCAGAATATTGATGAGCTCTCCGCGTCCAAGGCCCCAAGGCTGGACAGGTAACCGGCAGAGTACTATCAAATAAATAGTACACTATCAGTCCCCCTGTTATGTAAAATGTTTAATGAGATTCGGAAGGACACATCCTCATTCAGAGACACAAACAAAGCAAGAGTAGTAGTACTGCTAAAATTCGATAAAAACATTATGAATGCACAATCTATAGACCGATCTCTTAGAGTAATGTAGATCACAGTTTCTTAGCAAAGGTCTTGGCAAGTAGACTGACGGGTTTCCTATCTACCTTAATACACAGCAACCAGGTGTTTTCATTGCGAACCCATCATCGGCTTTCCTTTGAAGATCCTTAGCACGTGTACTCTGGCAGGTGTAAGATGACATGCAGGTAGACGAAAAAAGAATAGTCTCGCTCGACGCAGAAAAGGGCTTTGTCTGGGTTTAGTGGGGGTACCCCTTTTGATTAGGGTTGGGTACCAGATTTCTGTCCAAAGTCAGATGGCTATACACCAATAAAACTGCAGTGGTCTCCTGTAAAAGGCACACATTGTATCCCCAAAATATTGCCAGAGGAACGATACAGGAGAGCTCACTTTCCCCTTTATTTTTCATCCTTGCCCTGGAACCGCTAGTTACAGCCATCAGAAAACACCAAGGGATCCAAGGCCTTCCTACCCCAGTCAGAGAACTCAAGGCTTTACTTTATGCAGACGACATCCTATTGACCCTGTCCACACTTGCTGCATCCCTGGCACTCCTTACTACCCTGATTCCAAAAGTCTCTACCTTTTCTGGTAACTCCATTAACTGGGGTAAATACAAGGCCATGCCAATGACTCTTGTCTCTACTAAAGCTGTTCTCGGTCCTCACTCATTCAAGTGGAAACCTACCAATCTAAAATACTTAGGGATATTACTGAATCCTGGTCTTTCTAACATCATGGAAGACATTATTAATCCCCTACTGACAACAGTCCGACATGACAGGGGAAGATGGGTTACATATTTGCAATGCTTCCCATTCTGCTCCAGAAAACGATACTCATAGACCTCTCATGCATGCTTAAATTGTTTCTCTGGAGACGGAAGAGACCTCAGCTGAAAATAGATGTTATACGCTAACATGGATGGTGGGAGTCTTTAACTACCACACCTGGAAATCTACTGCCTACCGATCTAATGGGCACCACTGCACTACGTTTTTCCTTCTACTCTAGAAAAGTTGAGGAGGGTCCCCATAGAGGATTCACTGTTGGGCATGGTGACAGTATGGGCATTCCTTACTTGAGAGATAAGCAGATGTTAATCAAAACTCACCCAGTCCTACAAGCCTCTTCATGTGCATGGCAGAAGGCATATCACTTATTGAAATTAGATGACAAGATACAAGAGAGAACTCAACTATGGGGCAATGGTAAAATTAGAACTTCTCCTAAACCATGAAAAATACCTCTGAGAGGGACGAACAAACATGGGATACTACAAAATTCTGCACAAGTGGCACTAGTCCTCATTTAGATTAAAGCAAACTGGGATCACAGGAGACTCAGCCTGCTGGAAGTGTGGTTCAGTAGACAGCAATATCATCCACATAGCATGGAACTGTCCAATGTTAAAACCCTTTTGGGGTGCTGTGTGGAAGGAAATGAAACCAATCAGACATTGCAAGGGATTTAGTGGATTCGGCAGCAATGCTAGATGATTTCTCACAGTATCCACAAATCACCACAGAACATGGACAATGATTTGCCACGCCATAGTAGTTGCTAACCTTTGTGTCACTGTCCCCACGGTTGGATTGTAGTAGCAGAAATGTTTGTAATGACCACCCAGGCATGAATCATATATAAAATGGAAGATCGATTATGCATTTTCATGAAAATTTGGGCCAACTTCCTCACATAAGGCTGAATATTGAGTCCACCAGAAGAATGTCCCTGGTCGCTCATTAGAATGACTGCAGCTCATGCGTACTACATGGGAGCGTGGGTCTCCCCACTTCCGCACCAGCAGACCCTCTGGTCTTTATTCCTGACTTATGTTTTCAAATAACTTTGGCAGTGTAGCAACATTACTACAACCCAGGGCAGGGCTCCAGTGATATTACGTTTTACTCTAATTATTTTTATTGACCTTAAGGGTTTCATTATTACACTTGCAGCGGTTCTGGTGGAGTTGAAGGAGGTATTACGGACAGGCGAACTCCCTCACACTCTGACAGTTGACTAATATTGACAGCCATAACATGGGTTATGTGGTACAGACTATGGGGCCGATTCCGATCTCGGCCGGTAGGGCACCGAATCAGATTCGGCTTAACCGGATCCGATTCGGAGCCCTCTTTCCCGACCGATTTGAACGTGCGTCCGGGCGAGCGAGTACGATGCGGCGCACGCGAAATCGCCGACCGACTCGTTCGCGGGTCCGAACCGCTTCGACCGACTCGCACGGACACGACTCGCACCGCGCAATGGAGACGTTCCCCGGCCGGGCAAGTACGATGCGCGCCGCGAGCAGTCCGACCGACTCGCGCCGTCCGGCTCTAAAGGGCAGTCGGAGCCGGACTTTGGGGTTTCGCGTCGGTCCCCCCTGTACGCGTAGCCGCACGAGTCGCACACAGGGGGGACCCATGTGTCCCCCCTACCTGTGCATGTACGGCGCGAGTCGCATCGATGCGTACCCACTGTAGGGGGCGCCCTTGTTCGCCTCGCACCCATTGAGTCAATGGGAGCCCGCGTACACATTGTACGACCGGCTCCCATTGACTTCAATGGGAGTCCGACCAAATCGAGTCCGATTGCATGCGTACGCATCGTACTAGTTCGGTCGGGCTGCCAGAGTCCGATTCGGTCGGAAATCTCTCCGGGTCCGGCTCGGTCGGAGTGATTTCCGGCCTGAATCGGAATCGGCCCCTATGTCTCTGTTTGAGCCACAATGGCAGATATGTTGGCTAAGTGGTTGTTTCTCATTTTGGGCACTAATACCTGCCCTTCACATGTATGGTAATGTCTATGTGTATTTAAAGGGACAATCATGAGTACGCTTGTGCTGCTGAAAATAGTTGCTTATTTTCCTCTTTAAGACATGTATAAAGTATAATTAGAAACAATAAAAAAATCAATATAAAAAAGAACAAGCGGATATTATTTGACCACACATATATTTATTAGACATTAAAATTTCATATTTTTGGACAACAATACATTTTCTCAATGATTATGGTGAATTCTTCTTTACAGAAACAGGGTTATTTATCCAAAATGATTTCTATTTCTTCAAAAATATTAGCATTTTTAGCAAATGGAAAGCTGCTGTTTCAAAGTAAAATAATTTCATTTTCTGAAATATATAAAAGACTGATATTTGAGTGATAATTCATACTCTATTTGGAAGGCTTATTGACACATTTATTTTCTTGGTACCAGAGAGCATTTGTTGCTAGGGCTTGGATTTAACAATGTGTGTAGTGATACCACATCCACTATATTCATAAAAACTTTTATGATGTCTTTAAAAGAATAAGCCAAGCACAAGAAGTGATATCACTGGATTTCTCATCATCATTCTGCACAGGAGGTGACATCACTGAATTTCTCATCATTCACCTACACAGGAAGTAACATTTCTGATTTCCTGCCAAAACATTCTTTAAAAGAAGAAGCCAGGCAAGAGGGCCTCATTTCCCATCATCTAACTGCACAGGAAGGGACATTACTGGATTTCTCATCATCCATATACACAGAACGTGACATCACAGGTTTCCCACCCACAGCATCCTCTGCTCCACCCCCTCCCAGGACCTTCTCAATGGTGACTGAAGAGCTGACAGGCAGCAGGTATGCCAAAAACAAGGCCATCTGCATCCGTCCGAGCCTGGACTGTGGGCAGCGCCAGGAGCCCTGGTTCTCCCTGTACTCACTGCTACCTTGCCATGCTCCTTCATGCTCTTAACCCCAGCCACTGCTCCTACACTGCGCCACACAACATGGAAGGAGCATTCACATGCATCTCAAGCAACCTCTCATGCACTCTCCCACACCCTAGCCCACCACTCCCACACTAACAGCACCCAGCACCACACTCTCCCACACTCACACAAACCAGTCATCTGCTCACGCTTACACAGACCAAACACCACCCACACAACACACCACACTCACATGCATGTATGCTCCTCAACACCTGCTTGCTCACCAAACATGCCATGGGGATGAAAGACCTACTGCACTGCCATGCTTCGGAACACCTCTCCTGAAAGAAACATAGCTAAACCCAACCTCTGCACCAGACATAGCTAAAGCCATCCTCTCCGGCTCCAAGATCACCAGGTAAGACCGTCTGCACAAGCCCAGAGGTGGAGTTGACATCATATTCAAAGATACAATCAGCTGCACCAACTACATAGGTCACCTCCACCATCTACATGGAACACCTCACATTCAAGATAGGCATCACAACCAATTCCCCTGGGGCGGAACCTCCATATACAGAACACCAGGACTACGCACTAATTTTGGCAGTGACATCACGGACTTCATTGTACCCCTCATCATCAACGCAGCACCTTCATTCTCCTTTGAGAACTTAACTTTCATCTAGAAGACCACACCGACCGAAACTCCACAGCCTTTCTTGAAAACCTCTGAAACCTTGGCCTCACACAGCACGTTACCAACCCCACCCACACCGCAGGACACCTATTGGACCCAATTTTCTCCTCAATTAACAACATCACAGTCCGCAAGCCAGCAACTATGACCTGGACAGACCATGCCCTCATCAGTTTCAGCATACCCGTACCTCACCACCACAGACCTACCACCCCTGGTATTTCTCCCTAAAACCTATGTTGTATTTGCATATAAGCATGAATATAATTTTACACAAACCATAGAAGGGAATGCCCTTTTCTGATTTTAATACAGAAGTGCACTAAAATAAATGACATCTGGCAAAATGCTAGCTTTATGTCAGCTGGTTGTGTAAAAACTGCAATGCATCCAACAGCAGACACCAGACACAAACCTAATGGGTCTTTTTGGCCAACTCTGGGCCCAGTAAAGGCTGTAAATATGACCGTTATTGGTCATATTGGTGAGCTGTAACTGTCCAAACAACGTGGATCCTGGTATTCTTCCATAATGCAAAACATAGTAGGCTATATTAGTTTTCTATTCTGGGGACAATAGCTGCACAGTGTGGCAAGACTTCCTCTGGTTTATTGAAGGACATTAACTGCTTAAACCTGTGAACCCTAAAATTTAAATCTAGATTCTGGTGAACAGACTTGGTTGTATGCTTTCATGTCCATAGCACGGTGCTTGTGTCGTAATATGCATTAAAAAATAAAGATGTATTTTAGATATTACTGTAGTGTGATGGAGAGGTATTGATCATTGCACTTGAGCTGTAAAAAACCTAGCAGCCATAGGTTTGCTGCACACTGGTAGCTGCTAATTCTTGAAATCTCAGGTACATCAATTAACCAACAAAGCTATGGCAAGCTGATCAAAAGGTTAACTGTTCAAAACCAGTCCCTGTGAAGACCATTAGGTGAAATGCAGTGCAGACTATATTTAGTCTAATGGTAAACAAAAACCCTTAAAACTGTTATTATGATGGATTTTGAAATGAAACAATATCACACACAGAAAGAAACACACATGATGAGCACACTCTTGTTAACGAGTCCTTGCCTCCTAGAAAACTATGAGTAACAGTTCACTGGCACTCAGATTAATGTGAGGTGGAGCGGCACACATGTACATTTGTTTCAGCTGGCACTTATAACTGGTTGTAGCCTTGCGACAGGAAGCAATTTAACCCACCATCCCATTCACGTTTCCCCTTCTTCATGTAGTGAGATCATGAAATGAATGAGCATCTGAACAGTCTGAATTTAAAGTTTGGACACGTCTCTTTCGAAATTACCAGTTCTCATTCCTACAGCATTACGGAGCACACTGTCCCACAAGACGGTAAGGTATGCATGATGGTGTTGGCAACTTCATGTACTTACATACATGTTAGTCTCTACACTGATCACCTAAAATGGCGAAACCTTTTTACTGCTCCAAAATAGCTAGCACATCTGGTGATTAGCTCTCGATTAATTATGGCACTCAAATGAGGGTCATAATATTTATTTCTACTGTGGCTCCAGGTTCTTACTGTCATGTTTGAGCCATAGCCATTTCAAATTGTGTATATTGGCTGCCCGTACCTTTTCACATTCATAGGTTTTTTATCTGCTTTTTGCAGTAGTTGGTGGACATATCCCCTTTATATGTCCTAAATGCAATGGCTTCCCTAACAATAGTACACAGGTGCCGAGGGACCAGCAGCAAGTTGTGTATATGTTTGTATATGTGGTTGGTGTTTATATGGTGCAAACCTAGCCGAAGAGTGTACAGAGACAAAGGCAAAGATACAGTCAACATGTGATTGGAGAGATATAGAGGGAACAATGAAGCACTCTGCAGCTCTAAGTTGGTCTTTTAATAGCTCACAAGTGGGGAGTAGCAAAGGAGTGGGCATCTATTAACTTGCATTAGGGTCTATGGCATCCTTGCTACGTCACTAAGTAAATACAACCAGTGTGGATTTGCCCAATTGCCCATCTGAGATAATACCTTGAAAATAGGAGTGTGAATTCTGTCCTGGGAAACAAGTCAGTTTGCAGTGATTGTTATCCCATCTTGCTCATGCATCTCCCTCTGTCACCCTTCAAGCCCAAATGTATTCTGTCCCTTGAGGTTAAAGGGGCATCATTGTCAGTGATTCACTCTTCACTTTATCGTATTGTTGTCAGTATTGTTATGCCTACATAGAGTTATGAAGCATGAATTATTCGAGTGAAAGCAGTGGCACGGAAGGAATACTTACTGTTTTTCCATTTTTCCGAGGGGGCACCTGTATGAAAAGAGATGGTCGTTCATGAAAACCTTTCATTAATCGAGAATAATGAATACAAAAGCACTATGGTAATGAATAGGAAAGAATGCAATATATAAGTAGACCATGATGGTCTTATGAAGCATGACCTTTGATCTTTGAAAGGGAAGGATTCTTATATACAGTAGAGTATTGAATGCTGGATCATGCCAGCTAGTTGTATTTGTTGTCAATGTTCGAGAAAACTTTGGCAGGGAGACTACTATTGGTAAATCATACAGGAAACAATCCTTTTCTTTTATATCCATGTTCCCTGAAATGTTTGCAAAAACTTGCTATACGAAAAAACAGACTGCTACTGAACAGTATTTCAACTTGCCACGTTGGCTCACCATCGCCCTGCATGTTTGATGTATGTGCTGCTATATCAGGATCCTGTTCTCTGCTAAAACACACCGTGAAATATAAACTGGAGTAAAAACATAGGACTGGATTATGTTGCTGGTCGGACCGACCATCCGACCGCCGTGTCTGAGATCCGATTCCGACCGCCGAGTCTGGGAAAGTTCCCCCAGCCATATTACAATCAACCACTGCTACCGTGGAGGTCTTATCTATGATGGTGCTCATACCCCTGTATATGTCACGGCAACTGCGTGCAAACTCACAGAAAACGTGAATTGTACACACATGCATGGCATATGTGGGGATATGCATTGTACCTCCATTGCTGGAGTTTGGCGATCTGTGCCCAGTCCAGTCAATGGGGATACATGCCACCTACGGACCTCCCTGCATTCTGGTGCCCATAGAGTTGCAGTCTTCAGAGTTCAGCTGCCATGGTGTAGGGGGGACCTGGAGGAAGGGATCCACGCTGAAGACTGTCGGGGAGAAGCTGTTTTGGGTGAGTATGCACCCCAAATCTATTGTTTCTGACGACTCAAGGCAGGCGGTCGATCCACCCCAGTTGGGTAGTCGGAAACCCACATCGTAATCCAGACAGTGGTCAGAGATCCCTGTACTGCCCTATGGATGCTATTCTACTGCTACCACCATCTCGGCAGTCGTAGCAAGGCTGTCGGAGTCTACGGTCTTGCAGCAGTCGATCGGAATACAGGAGGCATGCATCATAATAAGGCGGTCAGACTGACTGCTTCCAACGAGGCCGCGTCGGTCGGACTGCCTCCGACAGGAACACGGAAGTCAGTCCCACTGTCATTGTGATCAGGCCCATAGTATAATAACTCTAAAGACTGATGATAAGGTGGTTAATGAGTCACCACCCTAGTGTTTTACCCAATCCTTCACATACCTTTGCAAGAGTTCCCAGTGCTGTTTTGTGGAGCACTTCCATAGGAGAGCGAACAACATTTGTTGAAGTACCTCGCAGTCCAAGGATGCCTGATAAACATACTCTGGTTCTCTATGACAGTGACATATCCCACCGACAGGGGAATAGCTCATTGAGTTAAATCACGAAATTCTCACAACAACTGTATTATCATATACGTCTATCCCTAGGTTCTGCTATGTTTACACTGGCTTCCCCTTGTTGTATACATACATTGAAATAAATGCTCATGATTGAGATATTTAGGGATCTTCAAGTCGCATTTTCGAATCCCAACCCAGCCTTTTATCCTTCCAACATCTATAAATTAGGTACCAATAAAATTGGATGATAGTACCAACTATCATTTACAGTGCTTGGAAATTTTAGACATTTTGTTTGAAGCTCTAGTTAAAAGCATCACCTGTACACATTGAGTTTTTCTCCATTAATTTTTTCTGTGGGGTAAAGTGTAACGAGTGGCACAATTACTGCTCACAAATGCACAGTTTTTAAATATTTTGATACACACAACAACAATAAAATACAATGACTTCTCTCTTTAGTATTATCGTGCTGAGCCACGGGTCATCACACCCCTTCTGCACCGACGCACACAAAGCGTGTGTACTGGAGTTGTGTCATAAAAAAGAGAACCATTTAAATCAAACAAACTGTATCTCTACATTTTGATACATTTTCTCACGGATTCTGTTCATGTAACAACCATGGCACAGTTCGCATATTTTATGGTTCTTAAACTGCGAGTTCTTTTAGTCTATGGTCCCCGGGGAAACCGAACCGAACCCGTCGTTTAGGTGAATGTCCTGATGGATTGCGTCATTTACTTCAGTCCTAAAATTGCTTTCTGTGATTATGTTCCTCCTTGGCTTTGCTCTCAACGAGTTGTGTTTTGATCCACTTTTTGAACAACAGTTAGATGGAATAGTCTTTAGGCAGCTGGGCCCACCTATGGTGACAAATGAGGTTATTAACTCTAAGTTTGGATCAGCATATTTCCAGTTCTACCGAAAGCTGTTGGAAGTTAATGTCACCCAATGGTCTCTCTCTCACGCTGTTTTTAAAGGGGCACGTTTGGTTATTTGTTCTTTAAATCTCTTCTTGCTTTCAATATCAAAGTGTTTATCTCATCTAACCAGTGTTAATTTGCTCATTTTCTTTAGCTGTAATATACGTCACCCACTGCATCGAAAATCAATGGAGAAAACTTTTTTTCCACAAGGGAGCAGATAACATATAAAAAAATAAAATCAGTGCTGAAATCGAATCTCCATCCTCTGAATATTTCATCATAATAAACAAATGAACATTACATTAAAACCAAACCATTTTTGAGGTTTGAAAACACTTCACACTTTCTATTTTCTCTTTTATTATTATTTTCTGTAAGTGGATATAAAAAAATGCACATCTTAGAATGTTATTTGGGAAATGTATCAATATTTTGTTCCCAAAAGCTCGAAATCTCTAGCATAATTCCAGCCCGCTGGCTTAGTAATGTATCGCTAGAATGTATTACTTAGTTTAAATGCAATTACATGTCCATTTGTTCCATGAAAAATAACGTGGTGCCAACATATCTAGCTTGGCGAATATGTGAATTGGAATGCATATATTATCTAGGGATGGATGGAATTCATTTAATGCGGAATCTGTTCAGAGACCTGATGGCATCCTTCCTTTCCCAGACCCTGATTAGATATTTCACTGCCTGCGCGGCTTGTTTAGAGCTCCTGTACAAAATCTACTTTTACATTAAATGAGCTTTTTCGAACAGACGATAGCAAAGTTGGGTATAAACCGAGTGAGTTTGCAGGATGAGTATTGGTTCAAGTTCTTAGAAAACAGAGAGCGTCATTGGAGACCCTGAAGGACCCTCTAGTGCCTGGCAAAGTTGTAGAACTGCAGGGGAATCAGAATTATCACTGAAACTTATTACATCTGGAATACTTTGCAGTTGTACGTTGTGTGTGGTATTACACCCAGGTCCCTCCAGTCCTCGCCCCATTCATTGCTGATTAAGATATATCTATCTCGCAGACAGAAAAAAAGAACAAAAGGAATACAGGACCCTTACCCAATCCTCACCCATCGGGAGTACTTAAGGCATACTTACCCAGCATTCCTTCTGTTCTTTGTTCTGTCTGCCGACGGAATGGGATGAGGAATACGAGTGCTGCTCCTGCAGGACTGGAGTGGTGTCTGTGGATGCTAGGTGCCATCATCTCAGCAGGGCGGATGTGACAGCCGAGGGTGAGCTCATCTTTCTAGCTGCCGGGCTACCAGGGAGTCCTGCGGGCATGATGACAGAGTTCGTTTGGGCAGGATGTGCACCCTGCTCACCCAGGCAATTTCTGTATGGCTTTGCACCGGGATCAAGGGTATCTAGCAGTCTCTGACCACACGGTGTGAGCCGATACGACTTCCGGTTCACATGGTGGATTGATGGTAAGGGTCTCCTGGGCTGCCAGGCTGCCTGTGAGACGCTCTTCCTGGTATGTTGCTGGTTCCGGGCCTGCGAGCGGAGTGGTGCCCAGGGAGCGCGGGGTGGTGAGCACTTCCTGGGTAGCCTGACTTCTGCCTGGGATGTGCTGGGGACACAGGCATGCTGATGGCTGAGTGCGCACCTGAGTGTCCCATTGTCGGAGTCTTCCAGTTGGTTGGAGGTGGTGGACGCAGGCAGCGGATGGTCCTGGAGTGAGTGCGGCATAGCGTTTTTTTGTGATGCCTTCCGGGAGTTTCTTGCTGGGTAAGGGCATTCCCTGCAGCCATTGGAGAGTACAAATATGACATGGGGAATGCAGTTTTGTTGTATGCTTTTTTCATTGGGGCCAGTTCGGCCATGCAACCTCCTGCCTCCTTTACCAGAGTGCCTCAGCAGTTAAGGTGTCTGCTGCGGGTATATGGGGGGGTCATAGGTTCAAGTCCCTCGGACCCAGCTAGGCCTCTCGAGGTCTATGTTCTCTTTTTTCCACATGGCCTCTTTGATCGTTCTCGCTGCACTGGCGCTGGGCAGGGGACTGCTTTTTGTGGCCACATGTTTCTGGGTGTTCCCTGGCTGGCATTCTGCCAGGGCAGGGATGTCGGCGGGTGGGGACAAGTCTTCCTGCCCGCTATAGGACTATGGATGGCAGTCCTTGTTGGTGGCTTCTGTTTTTTGGCAAGTGCTGGGCTTGCGCATAGCCACTCTGGGCGTTGCCCTTAACTCCCTGGCCCGGATATTTCTCTGGTCTCCTTCTGTGCTTAGTTGGGTGATGAGGCTGTAGGGTATCTGGGGTGCCTGCTTGGTATCCGCTGGCACCCCTGTTGTGTTTTTTTATTCTGTTGTGTTCCCTTTGGGCCCGGTCCTGCCTTTTGGGGGCAGGCCACTGGGTCCTGTATCTGGTCTAGTTTGGCTGTTTTACTTGGGGTTCACCTGCTCGGACAGTGTCCCCTTCTACGACTTCAACTCTCTCTGGGTTTTTGGACTAGATTGGTTTGTTGCCTGGTGTATTTTTATGGAATATGCTTCTCCCTGTTCTCTGGGTTCGGTTGGGGGAGATGTTTGGGGGCACCGGTTTCCCTGGATCTTGGGGGCTAATCGGCTTGGTTGGCCTCTGTGCTCCCTCATCTGTTGGCTTCCCTTTTTTGGTTGTGGTATCAGCCATTTTAGGGTTGGTTCCTTTCATGCCGGTCCCGGGTTTGCTACTCTGCTGAAGCCGGGGTCATCTGGGTTCCTGGTGCTATGCCTGTGAGGGCTGTTGCTTCTGGATATGGGGTTCCTCGCTCGGGTTTTTGGCAGTGGGTCACCTTCTTGGGGGGATCTGTGTTTCTTTCTTCCTGGATGTCCTCCACGATGCTAGTGCCCTTACTGGAGTCCTTCTCGTCATTTTTGTTGTCAGGACACTGTCCTGTTGATGGTGCTGGTGTCCTTCATGGCTTGCTCCTGTCCTTGGTGGCTTCTAGGGTGTTGTCAGTGATTGAACAAGTTAGCCTTGCTTTCCCTGCTCCTCGCTTAGGCTAATAGCTGGTTGGTCTGGGGTGTGCTGGGTTGGATCGCTGTTGGTGGCTATCCGTGTATCATGGGCCCTCCTTCAGCCACTTGAGGGGTCTTTTCTCTGGGGTCTGCCATTCGGCATCAGGTCTTGGGGTTCCCGCAGGGATGTCGTCCTTGGTGCATTCTGTTATGGGTAAAGTTTCCCGGGGATTCCTGTTTTGTTATGGGGTTCCAATTTGCTCCCATATGTTTTGGGTTCAGCCCAGCTCTGGCCTTAGTCTCCCTGGGTCTTTGTTTTTTTTCACGGATCCAGTTGGTTCAGGCCCGGTGGGAGTGTTTGGCTCTTGGGGCTGATTTTCACTGGGCCCTCTGTTGGGGTCGGTAGATGGCTCGTGTGGCTTGCTTCTTCAGGTTCTGCTGCTCTTCCAATGTGGCTGTGGAACTGTTTGTAGCTGTGTCTGGGTTCTTTGGAACTCTGGTGGGGACCAGGCTCCCGTCATTTTTTTGGTCTCCTGTTCCTGGTTGTCATCTTGGTTCTGAACTGGTGGGTGGCACCACCCCACCCTTTCTTGGGGATGCCTTTGATGCCCGTTCCGCTTGTGGTCCATTTCGTTGGTGGGGTGTTTCATCTGCGATTTCTGATGGTCCTTGCTATTCTCTGTCGAGGAAGATATCTCCCTTCGCCGGCTTTCCTCCCACTCTCTGGGGTGGTCTTTCGTCAGGGCTGTCAGTGTTGAGTGTCTCTTAATGGGCCTCTTTTGCTTCCCGTCTTGTGGCGCGGATTCCTTAGGTGAGTCTGTTTCCAGCAGGCGGTTGTCTGGGAGATGTCTGCTTTGCCTCTTGCTTGACCGGCCCTGCGGTGGTGGGCCTTTCCTCCTTTGGCTCTCCTTCCCGAGATCCTACTTTGAATGCTGGGGGTCTCTCAGGTGGTGCTGGTGGTGCTGCTTGGTCTGTCGCTCTTGGTCTCCAGGTCTCTTGCTCTTGGTAGTCCTGGTGCCCTGGTGGATTTGGCTCCCCTCTCCAGTTGGGGACAGGGGTGGTGGTGCCAGAGGCTTCTTCAGCACTTGGCAGTGGCCCTCCTTCTGTCTCCTCATTGTTCCCCTCTGCTGTCCTTTTGGGGGCTGTGTGGCTGTCTCAGCTTCGGCGGGACGTTCTTCAATGTTTTCCCCTGCTGCGTTCCCGGGTGGCTGTCTGGCTATTCTGTGGGATGATTTTGCAGCCCGTTGGCATGGTCTCCTTTGCGGGTCCGTGGGTCTGCTTTCTTGGCATTTGGGTCCCTATTGGGGTTCCCGGCTGTAGTGGCAGCCTAGGTGGCATTGTATCTGTGGAGTTGCCTGGGTTTCCTTACTATGTCTGCTCTCTCGTGTTGGGGGCTCTGGTGTCTGCCTTTGGTGTTGGTGCTTTTTTTTTTGCCCTCAGGTGTGTTTCGGCCAGCTTTGGTGGGTGCTTCTGGGCCAGCTGGCATGGTTCTGGGGTCCTTGTGACTCGCTGGGTATGCCTTGCAGTTTTCTTTGGTTCACGTGTCTTCCTTTGGGTTGCCTGTCTCTAGGTTGTTTCTTTTGTAGCTTCCTCTCAGGGGAGGAGGAGGATTCCTCTGTGTCTGTAGGTCTGCGGGTCACGCAAGGGTTCGGATGGCTTACTCTATCTGGTTCTCCTCCTCCGTCGGTGGGGCTGTGCACTCTTTTCAGGATGTGGCTGCTTCTTAGGCTGATTTTGGTTGAGCGTCCTTTTTGGTCCTCTTCCGGGTGCCTGTTTGGACGTCCTCTTCTTCCTATGTTTGGTGTTTTTCACCTGCATGAGTTGGGTGCGGATTCCCTTTTTTCCTTTGGTTTGGTTGTTGTGGGCTGTATTCTCCTGCCTGGTGTTTTAGCCTTTGTTAATCCCTCACCTTTGAGCGCTGTTGTCTGGTGTGATGTCCTTTGGTGTTTTCATTCTATATGAATGCCAGGTTTCTGGCTTGGGCATTCTCAATCAGTAATGAATGGGACAAGGACTGGAGGGACCGGGGTGTAATCCCCAATTACTTTCTGGTAATCTCTATTACTCCTGGTCCTGTTGTCCTCATCCCATTGATTACATCCTTTCCTCCCGGACGGCCAGACTTCATATGTGGAGCATGGTAGTTCAGAAGGAACGCTGGGTAAGTACGCCTTAAGTACTCTTGGTGGGAGGGGATGCGGTAGGGGGTCCAGTATTCTTTTTATTCTTTTTCTCTGTCTGCGTAATAGATCTATCTCAATCAATAATGAATAGGACGAAGACAACAGGACCAGGATTAATGAAGATTACCAGCAAGTAATAGGGCATTATTACTCTATGTGCAATGGTATGCGGCAAAGAATGTGCAGGTACGCTCTTAAATGCAATAGCATACTGTCTTCATAGTTTATTTCTGTCATTTCTAAGCACCTAAAAGAACTGGTACAAGCACCCAATTCATTGATTAACAATTTATGGACCTTGAAAGGATGAAAGCCTAGCAGCAGCACAAACAGGCAATATTAACCTGCCACCATTGTTTAAGATAAACAGGGATTGTTCAAAACACATTATTGTAAATGTATACAGCAATACAACAGCTGATATATACAACTAGGGACTGATGTTATCTGAATTCTTAGACAGAATTTCTTGAGTTCTTTTATAATTATTTTATTTGAATAAAAAAAAAATGGATGCATTTTTGAAATCAAAGATGTATTAGGGAATGGCGGACAGTGGATAGTCCATTTTTAACTCATGTGTGTGATTTCCTGTATGTAAGGTGCATATGACTGTACTTTCTGAAAATAAATGTGAATTTTATTTTATAAAGATATATAGCGTGAGACAGAGATTATTTACATTTACATTTTTATTGTATAATTATTATTTAGTGCAATTCCATTGGGTGTTGGGAAGTGCAATCAGGGTCATGCAGAGCGAGGATGCACTAAAGAGAGTTTCTTTGGTTCTTGGTATAAACCACCCTGTCCCTTTTGGCTGTGAAGAGTGACTTTCCTTTTATTTGGGGATCTTAAATCTTAGTACATGAAGTGTACTGACCTGTCTTTCTGTCAATCTTTTTGGATGTGTCCCTCCTAGAAAGAATTTACTTTGTTCCTGCCAGTGGGAGCTTTTGAAATGACCATTTTGCAATACCATGATCATTGTTTACTGCCTGTGTAGATTGTGGTTAAGAGTAAGACAGCACTATGATCAGTGTTAAGGCATGGGATAACATCAGTAATATATTTAACCCATTCGAACAAATATTTAAAATACAACTTTTAGAGACTATGAGCCGGATGTACAAAGAATAGGAATAGCAGTCTCCAAATAGCAATTTTATCCGAATTGCTATTTGGAAATTGTTATTCCTTATGGATGAAACTGTTTTCTGATTCCTAGTGGGTCTCAAATCGATCTATCTAATGAATATTAATGAGGTAGGTTGCAGTTTGCCACCAATTACGAATCTCAGCTTAAGTTACTGAATCATAATTTGGGCTTTGTACGTTCCAAAAACTATGTTTTGGGTCACAAATGAGCAGATTCTGCGATTGGGCCCATTTGCAACAGTAACAATTGCATATGTACCTTGGAGTGTCATTTAAGGTTTGGTGGAATGAAGTGGCAGAAGCACAGTTGTGCCAAAACTGCAATTCCGCCACTCCTTTTATGGAAGGGGGATCAGTTGGATTTCCAACAGTGGAGCTGCAGAATGCTCTACATTCTGAATCTTTTGAACTGATCCCCCATCCGCCACAGGACTGTCAGGTCACAGTGATGGTTGTCCTACCCTATTTACAGCAAAGATAATAATATAGCTTTTAATTTGTTTGTTGGCTTTACCAATTGGGTTTGATTTGAAGACTGGTTGAAAAATGGTTGCATTGCCAGTTAATCATAGTTAGAATATCACCTGACATAAATGTTGTGTCCTAAATATTGTTTACATTTTTTTTGTCCATTTGGATTTATAATAACCTAATGAGACAATATTTTTGTAAACAATATTTATGAAATAATAATTGTGGTGTGTGTGCTAGACAATATTTATGAGTGCGATATTCTGGCATACACCTGAAGATTTATCTCCGGGTCTGAGGTCCGCCTGTGCTCGAGTGGTTTCTATTAGTTCTGCGTTTCTTTCTCTGCATGTTAGGATGTTTCATTTTCTAGAATCAGGAGAATCAGGAGAAATGTGGGGTTTTGTGTTTCTTTTTCAAGATTTCTTTCAGAGAATAAGTGTTCAAGTTATAGGACCAAATACATTTTCTCTTCTCCTGAGGGTGGTGTAAAAAATGACAAAGCACTACAATGTTTTTAATAATTTCCAAGGCTTCTCTAAAACATAGAGTTTGCCAGTTCTTGTGGCAGAATAGTCTCTGGGACGAATTTATTTCATCTAGATGGATATGTCAACGTTTCACTTTTGCCACATCAGAGATCAATCATTTTCACTTCCAGAGCTCTTATATTTCACATTCTTGCATCACATGCATTGAACATAGCTTTATCTCATGCCTAAATGTATCGCTCACTAGGAGGGACCAGGGGCCACATCTACATATGTTTCTTTTTGAGACTCATTTAGTGATTCGTAATGTGGTCACAATTGTCCTACCTCATCAATATTCATGAAGTAGATCGCAATTTGCGACCTATTAGCAATCGCTTAAAACACAGGGATGGTGGCCTGCTGGAGACAGCATACCACCATGTCTGTGTTTACTTGTAAATAAAGCAACGTTTTTCTTTTTTTAAATACAGCCCGTTTTCCTTAAAGAAAAATGGGATGCATTTCAAAAACAAAAATGAAAAGTTTTTTTCTTTCTGTGGGACCACTGCCTACTCTTAAAAGACGTTTTCGCATACATTAACAAAGGGGAAGGGGTCCCCTGGAGACCTCTTCCTGTTTGCGATTGGGATAGCACCAACTTCAAGTTGGTGGTGAAATGCAAATATTTTGCGACCGCATTTTGGTCACAAAACATTTTTACATACCACTGAGAGTCGCTATTGGGAAGGGACTCCCTTGACATGTCCCTTCCTAATACCAAATCGCTAACCCATTTTGCGATTCGGTAATAGGTTACCTGAATCACAAAATGGGCCTTTGTACATAAAAAAAAAAAAATTTCCACTTGCACACGGCCCTATTTTACAAATTAGGCTGTTTACGACACGAAAAAGGTACATACATGTGGCCCCAGATACCTGCACATCAACTGACTGATATGAACAAAGGCAAACAATTTTAGTTTTAGTTTAGTTTCTGCAATTTTGAAGTCTTCTCATTTGCACAATGACTACATAAAATGTGCTTTGTACTCAAAAAATGTCTTCCTGTACTGCTAATGGCATATCAGATTCACAGCAGTGATGATACTAGGGTCTAGGATTCTGTTTCGACTTGAATCCTGAAAGCAGGCACAAATTAATTCTGGATAGAAGGGTTTACTAGTATAAAAAAACCTAGGGCCAGATGTACAAACATTTAGAAATACCTATTTCCTAATTGTAATTCTCTCTGAATCGCAATTAGGAAATCGGTATTCCTAATGTATGAAACTTGTTTGAGGTTTCATTAGCGGTTTCTAGTGGTTCCCAAATAGACCTACCTCATGCATCTGAATGAGGTAGGTCACAATTTGTGACCCATTTGGAATCACAGCCATAACAGATCACCATGTCTGTGATTGCATTTTAATAAATCAATCTTATTTTGCTAAATGCAAATGGGATGGGTTTAAAGAGAAAAAAATGAAACCTTAAAGTTTCATTTTTTAAGAGTAGCCAGTGGTCCATGGGACCACTACCTGTTCTTAAAAATATTATTATTTACATTCTCAAAAGGAAGTGGGCCCTTAGGAACCCCTACCCCTTTTCGATAAAGCTGGTGGTAAAGTATTACTGTTTTGCGACCGAATTCGGTCACAAAGCAGAAATACATACTATACCAATTCCATATTCGGAAGGGACGCTTTAAGCACACTCTTTCCAAATATCATATCACAAATACAAAATGAAATTTTGTAACAAGTTACTGAATCGCATTTTGCATTTTGTACATCAGAAGAAGCATTTTCCCAGTTGCAAATAGTTCGATTTTGTGAATTGGGCCGTTTGCGACCGGAAAAATGCTTTGTACAACTTGCCCCTAGTTCTCTCTAGGCGATGCAGTCAACTCTTGCCAAAAAGTTTTGATTATAGCCTAGAGTACACAATGAACACTTCTCAAATAAAAATATATACTACCTAAATAGTGTCTAAATGATTAATTAATTAATTTGAACACATGTAAACTGCAGTTTGTAACATATCAGCATCACTAGAACTTCTTTGTGAATAGTTGTTTTAATTAATCATATCTTGTGTGTTGTAAATATCATTTGATACATGCTCCAGTGCATTTCGGAGTGCTCCGTCATCAGGGGAACGTTGTACACAGAGGTCAATGACAGTGTGGAAAAGAAATTAAATAATCCAATTTTTAATATAGTGAAACCTATCCTGACTAAGGATATGCAGATAGGGACCTAAAACCAAAGAAATGTTGATAGAGGAAATGTCCCTATCACAAAGTAAACTCAAAAAGGAGACACAACAAGCATGCGCACTCACCAAGAATTGATAGTGTGAAATGTCCGAGACCTGGCAAGGAGAACTCTCTCTTAGAACATGAAAAAATGATCATGGAATACACAGTAATTATATCCCATCTCAAGTCATGCAAGTCCCAAAGACTGGAATGCGTCCCAATCACTCAGCAGGTGACAAAGAACCATGGGATTTTGGCAAAGCTGGGCTTTCAGGGAAATGGTATCCGTGCACCCATGCGTGCTGATCGTGTTTTGACACCAAAAAAGAAGAAAAGACTCAAGCTGCTGGTAAATTTCTTCTCCAGCATCCAGACTCCAAAAAAGAAAAAAAAAACTCTGGTATGAGCACCACAGAGTCCTTTAAATCCCTCCTCAGCATCTAGACCTAGGTGTAATTTAAATTGCGTTTGCTGCACCTTAGGATAATTGGTGCACAAACATCAATATATAAAAAACCGTTGTATTATGACAAACTAACTTGTATGAATCTCTCTTGTTGCAGGCTATGTTGTAGATCTACAGGTACCACTTTTTAGGGTGCTGTATGGGTGGTCACGACTTCTTTTCCACGTAGCTCGGACCACCACCAAAGAGTGTAGGTAGATCTCACTTAGGTCCTGAGGAATTGCCATCAAATTGATAAAAGGCAAGAAACATGTTGACCCGAATCACAAGCGTATAATCCCGCAACATTAGAGCGGTTGTGCGCGCCTTTTCATTTTTAACCAGGTTAGTGGCCACATTTCATTAAAATTGTCTTGAGTGGACCACTACTTCCTGTTTTAATCTCACACCCCTTCACACTACACCTACAGTGACGAAGGGCCCTCACATGCACTAAACCCTACGGCATAAAGGAATAAAGATCTCCGCCAAGAAGGCCCCATCTCGGGTGCCGATCGGGTATTGCAGCGCCGACCCGATAAGGAGCAGACCCGATGATGAAACAAGACACCTAGCTGGCTGGGTGTGCGAGGGTCTGTTTCCGAAAGGAGGAAATCATTCTCCTGTTCTTTGTTTGAACACCACCGTGTGTACTTTCTAAACATATACAACGACCTGCTATTCTCAAAAGGAACTGCATACCACTTTGGTTTATACGTAATTTAAATTGCGTCAGAGTAATCAGAGTAGTTTTGGTAATTCTATGTTACTCCTTGATGTGGAATAACCAACTATCATGCAGTTACACCTGCATGAAAATGCAGAGTAATCTGGGGGGAAAAAGCACAGAAACAGCTAATTTAGTGAGCACAAGGGGCTGCGAGTGCTCCTAGTTCATGTTGGTTTGCATTTAGTGCTATTTTTTTAGAGCAAGACGCATCCTCATGTCTAAATGCTGGGAGTAAGTTGGGGAGAAAATTGCGCTGCTATTCATGTTCTGTTGTATGTAGCGCTAATCCATAGGGCGAAATGCATTCTCATGTCCTTTTTTATGCGAGGGGGCATTTAGCACTAAGAAAATAGCTCCAATTGCGGAATTACTCTCCTTGCATAATTTCGCAGAATATCACGCAATATTGCAGTTATCATGCATAATTACTCAGCATTAAATTGCACAAGTTACACCCACCCCAACTCAGGACAACTTTCGTTTGACTGTGGACCATCAAACAATGTCCCTAGATCACAATCTCAGATTCTTCTTCTCTTGCTTGACGTGGAGAAGGCATTTCACAAGCTTGAGTGGAAATTCCTGTCCCAGGCTCTAAAACAAAATTAATCTGGGCAAAAATCAGAATACTGACATACAGGCAAGCTTTAATGATCTTAACACTAAACATCAATGGAATAAAGATGCTTTCCATAACTCTATCTAGGGGCACACATCAGGAGTGACCTCATCTTCTTTTTTTATGCGCTTTAAGTAAGAAGCCCCTAATTAAAAAAATCAACAATAATCCTCATATTAGACATATACAAGTTGGGCCCTCCAGCTAAAAAGTAGCAATCTTTGCAGATGAAGTTCTTTATTTTAACAACTTGAAAAACCCCTCCCACATCTTCTCAAAGAACTTCAACATTTTGGAAAAGTGTCTGGATTCCTCATTCATTATTCAGAATCTCTAGGTCAATGTGTTCCAAGGATTTCAGACACTATGGGGTCGATTCCGATTCGGGCCGGAAATCTCTCCGACCGAGCCGGACCCGGAGAGATTTCCGACCGAATCGGACCCGTGCAGTCCGACCGAACGAGTCCGATGCATTCGTATGCCACCGGACACGAGTCGGTCGGACTCCCATTAAACTCAATGGGAGCCGGTCGTACAACGCGTACGCGGGCTCCCATTGCCTCAATGGGTGCGAGGCGGACAAGGGCGCCCCCTACAGCGAGTACGCCGCGAGCGCTCGCGGCGTACACGCACAGGTAGGGGGACCCATGGGTCCCCCCTGTGTGCGCCTCGCACGGGTACGCGTACAGGGGGTCCGACATGGACCCCCAAAGTACGGCTCCGACAGCGAGTTCTAGTCGGACGGGCGCGAGTCGGTCGGAGCGGTCGAGGTGCGCATCGTACTTACCCGGCCGGAAAACGTCTCCATTGCGCGGTGCGAGATCGTGTCCGACCGAGTCGGTCGGAGCGGTACGATCCGGGTACGAGTCGGTCGGAGCGGTCGGGTCGCCCGGACGAGTCGGTCGGCGCATTCGCATCGTACTCGCTCGGCCGGACCCGCGTACGGTTCGGTCGGGAAACAGGGCTCCGAATCGGATCCGGTAAAGCCGAATCCTATTCGGAGCCCTACCGGCCGAGATCGGAATCGGCCCCTATGTTCGAGTCTGCCTGAACCCTAGGCTTTTCAATATCTTTCACCCCATTACAATATTTAGTATCAAGATAACTGCCTCCCTGCCTCCATTACACAATACCAATCTACCTTCATTGTTAGACATTCTTCTCAAGGATCATTATTGCTGCGGTAAACTTGAGATATCATGGTTTGGATGCCTAGTTGCTATAAAAATGAATTTCCTCCCAAGACAATTTTGTGCATGTCAGACTGTACCCCTCCTGTTCACTCCCACAGTCTTAAAAACTACTCAAAGTAAGTTGTTAGCGTTTACTGGGGGTAATATGTCACCAAGAATTAGAAACAAAAATATCTGCTTGGCACAAAACGTTCCCGCACAGGGAAATCATCTATCTGCACACAGCACAAGAAAAATGGCTATAAGATTTTTTGACTCTGGTACCTTACTCCAACCTGACTTCCCACAATATTTGGCTCTCAGGAGCTGTATTGGAGAGGTTGTGAGAATGGGACACAATGACTTGTATGTGGTGGCACTATGACCGGGTTCATAAGTCTGATTAGATGTACTTGAACAAATTAAACTGATAACTGTAATCATCTTATTTAGGAACACTTTGGTATTATTAATAGGAGGCATGGGGAACAGGGTAGAATACCCATTGAGCAGCCACACTGGTAAACTTCTTACACATTGCTTGCAAGCAGCTTGTCTAACGATAGCTCATGAGTGGATGCAACTGAATACCCCTCCCATAAACATGTCATGGTCCAAGCTCAGGTATATTTATGCCATGGAGACACTGTCCACTTTAATATCTGACTGGATGGCTAGGTTCAAGAAGATCAGGTCCCTTGTAGGAAATTCATAAGAAATGAGAGGCGACATAGACATACCACCAGGACGACTCCTCTAAGGCAGCTGTTGTGCTATGTAATCTTCTCCTTCATTTTCAAGGTGGACCAGGTTACACGCCTATGCTTTTACATATATCAGGGATCTAAAGACCCAATCCGTCGCCTTCATTAAGTGAAGAGGAAGATCTGCCTATTGCTGACGAATAGCTCTGGCCCTAGCCATACTTTTATCTTGACTAATTTAGTACCATTTATTGCATAAAGCTAAAGGTAATATTTTATGCTAACATCATAATGTGGCTCGATTGATGTCAGTGGTTACATATGACCCCTTCTCTACATACATGTGCTATTACCTTATTTGAATACTGCTTGCTAATCATTTAATGATATCTTTGTTGTATAGACTATTATCTATGTGCTTCCTAAATCATGTACACTTCACCCTATAAAACCCCTAAAATTAAGTTTGGGAAAAAAATCAGGACAGCTATGACAGTGAGCACTTTCCACTCTATCATCCAGTAGCTGTACGTAGTAGTGAAGACAAGGATGATGGAATTGCAGTAATGATGCCCATTTTTGGGTCATGGACGTATTTCCCCAGTAAGGTGGCCATCTTAGTATCGATCTCGGGACGAAGTGCAACTTTCTATGCCAGGGAGGGATGCAGACATTCAGCTCGAAGACGAGCTCTCACCTTCTTCTCCAGGGGCTTATGAAGGTGGCTGGCCACGTAGTTAGCCAGCTTCTCTGTCGGCGACCACTCGGGGGAACAAGGGTGCATAGGATCTTCAGCATCCAGCATACCAGAGGGCACAGCCCCTGTTTCCTGGAGGGTAGATTGAGGTACCTGGGGAAGGGGGGTGGGAGAAGACTGCCAAGGCTTTGAAGGGCCCGCTTCAACATTGGAATCACTGTGGGAATCATCATCATCCCTGTCAGGGGTATAGGATGGCGAGACCTGATCCTCGAGGGAGAACTCCAAAGCTTCTTCCAGCACCCCTTCCCCCAAATTGGGGTGTGAGCATGACAAGAAAGTCTTCTTCAACCTCTCAAAAGCACCCAGGTCGACCCCTGAGTCCTGGTTGCATTTGGCAGGGCATTGTGCTGTGGTTGCGGCTTCCTTGGCTGCAAATTGGAGGAGACCCGGAAGGTAGGGTTGTTCTCTACCCAGGTTGAGGGGTGCTAGATAAACATAGGCCAATTGCATGAGAGGCCTCTCAGGAGGTTATATAGCCAAGGTCACAGCCTGGTGTAGGGAGGAGTCAACTGCCTCACAGAAATTAGTTGTCTAAGGGAAATATGGAGACTGACTCTTCCTCCATGAAATCCCCTTCCATCTCTTGCATGATGTGCTAGGAGGAGCTTTATCAGATGCTGTGCAGCTAGGGGCAGGCTTTTACTGTGGCGCTGGAGCAAACGCAGCTGAGATTTCATTTGTCCTAAGGACACAAAGTGGGTTAAGCCCAGGGGCAAAATATATTCCCTAATTATGTGTAGGGTATGGACCTGGACCCTGCAGCGCCAAGCCCTGCCAGTCAAGGAGAAATTGGGAGCAGAGGAGGGAGAAATAGGATTACTGACCCAACCACGTTGGGCGTAGGCACCCCTGTATGTTAATTATAGACCCCCACATGGGCATAGAGGGTTTCTGACTGGACGGAAAGGAAAAAGGCTCTTCGGTGGCCCTGGGACTCGATAATCCCTATTGCCAGCGCACGGCCGTGGAGCAGGGAGATACGCGTCTCACACCATCATGGGAGTTTCGCCCTTGAGCGCCCTCAAGTAGGTAAAGAGCTCCACTGTTCTTACGTGGCCCAGTTGAAGATGGAACAGCACAGTGAGACACGCTCCTGCAGGTGTACCCTGTAGGAGTTTATAAACACATTAAGGCATAATCCTTGCCTCTGGTCGTGACATAGAATTATCTGCCTTTGCTTCTAACTACTAGGCTGAGGCAAAGGAATAATAGGGGATCCATAAATATTATACCTCTCTTCCCTGTCCCAAATGGGAAAAAATTACTTATCTGCTATCCTTAAACAACCCCCACAATTGTCCTTGTCTTCTGTCCCCCTCCTGCAGCTGTGCTTTTCCCATTCAGTGAAAGCACACAAGAAGAACTGCACCGCAGGCTCTCAGAGTGCCCTGTCAGCCTGGTCTGGAGGGCTTTTAGGATGTAGCAAAAGTAGATACTGTGTTTTGTTATTAACTGTTGCTATGCCATAGCAGTGAATTACCAGATGTAAAATCTGGTGTAAACTATAGAGGTTTTGTTAGACCTATAATCCTTAGGGCGGTCTTTCCCCAGACTTTTTTGCCTTTTATTTCCTGTTTTGCTGATATTTTTATTTGTTGGGCTTAGGACTCTGAGCCTCTTACCACTGTTAACCAGTGCTAAAGTGCATGTGCTTCTCCGCTAAACATGGTGTCATTGGTGTATACCTGCTCAGCATATTTGATAATAGTAAGTCCCTTGTAAAGGTGTATAACATATAACCAAGGGCTGGAAAGCAAAGGCTTCTAGTGGGCATACAGCACTGTCTGTGCTTCCCACATACGTAGTCTTTCTGGCCTGTCTCAAACCTGCCACTGCAGGACCTGAGTGTGCAGTACACTGCAACTTTGACTTGGAATTTAAAACTACTAGCCAATCTTTAAACCCTCCTTTAATTGCACATAAGTCACCCCTAAGGTAGGCCGTGAATAACCCTAAGGGCAGGGTGCCAAGTAAGTAAAAGGTAGGACATGTGTGTTTAATCTCTTCAAGTTGCCTGCTTCCAGGTCCGGGTTACTGGAGGCAGAGTCAGCACTGGGGATTACATCAGCGTGAATTTCACCGCTAATGGCAATGGTGTCGGTGTGGTAGCCCTGGCTGAGTTGGTCGCTCAGGTAGAGTGTCTGAAGGCTGGTCTTAGTAACAGAACTATCGTAGCCCACTTTCAGCAAGAAGGTAAGAGCTCTCTTGGGCTTGGATTTTTGTGGGACCCTCATTTTCCCCATTTTTGCTGCATGTGTGAGTATCATAAAGTGAAATTGCCTGACTGGACTATACGAGTTATCAGCAAAGAAGAGGGGTTTCCTAAATGTATGAAGATAAGCGAGCAGCAGCAGCTACCTGAATCTTTACCACCTAAAGTCTGCAGATACACGCTCCGTACCAGGGCTGTACAGTCCCACGGGAATATGAACATCTCCCAAGTATCTCAGCTTACTAGAGCCTCCCCTCCTGTAGTTGAAGTGCGAGTGTCAGACAAACAGGCCAAGACCAAAGGAGCCATTATCGAACCTGTTGTCCAGGTTAAAGGAAGAGGGAGGGGTAGAGGTAAGAAAACAGCAGTCTCAAAAGTTAAAATAACCCCTTCGTTAAAATCGTTTTATAAGGTTTTGTCTACATCCTCCTCCACAATCTCGTGCCCAGACAAGGAAATCCCTAGCAGGTTTCAGTCTGACATAATTTCAGACATAATTTTAGATTCCGCTCGGCCCAGCTCTTTTGATATGTCCGACACTCCGCAATGTAACATGCATCCTCCAGACACTCTCTGTGATGCAACGATGGGTTCTGGGAGTCCAGGGGTCTCCGGAGGTTCACATTCTGCCTTTCATCCTGCAGTTAGCCTCTCGAACAGGTTCATCGCCTTAGAGGTCAGCGAGGCTAATGAAGGCCAACAAGGTCAACAAGAACCTTTCCTTGCGACTGGTGATCCAGTAATTCTACCTGGCTCATCTGGCCCGTCTGGTTCACCAGGCCCATCAGGCTCTTCTGACTCCTCTGACTCCTTGGCAGAAATCTTATTGTCCCTAAAAGATGAGATGAGAAACAGGTTTACAGTCTCAGAGACAAACCAGGCAGCGATTCAAGCTTCCTGTGTGGTCTTAGCACAGAAGTTGGAGGAGGTCTCATTAAGAACTGACGCACTGGAACAGGAAATACCGAAAATTAAGGAGGCACTCCATACAACAACAACGGAAATGGCTAAACTAGCGATCCAGAATAAAGAATTGAAGGAAGATCTTGAGCGTTTAGAGAACCACACCAGGAAGAATAATCTGAGACTTATTAATGGCCCAGAAGCAATGGAAGGTGCAGATATCAGGGGGTTCGTGGTATCCGTGTTAAAAGAAACAGTGTTAAAAGACTCCCCTACCATCGATCTTGCCCAGGATATACAACGGGTACTTTGTGACCCATATAAATGAAATCCGGCTAAACAGAAGCCTAGGAAAATTTTAATCAATTTCCTAACATATGCTGTTAAGGAAGCGATTCTCTCTTCGGCTTTAAAGGAAGGATGCATAACATCAAAATCCTTCTCTAGTCCATTTTCTTTCTCCATTAGATCAGATGTATCCCACATTACTGCAACAAAACAGTGGGAATTGGGCAAAATAATGGAGGTTTTAAATAAGCTGGGGGCTAAGGCTCAACTGAAATTTCCTGCTTCACTGCGGATCATGTGGAACAATCATATGTACATGCTTCGTTCAGTCGAGGAGGCTGATTCTCTCATAGAAAAAATCAAGGGTGGGATATAAGTAGATGGTAGATTGAAGGTGGAAGTAAGGGGGGGCCCTGATCAATGAGACCAGTGAAGTATATAATGTTACTCTTTTTCTATATGACCCAAGAGACAGAGGCTGAATAGGCTTGGCCTAATAGAAGGGAGGGTTTCCCAAGGGGAGGGGGGGTCACAGAGGGAGTATGGGGGGGATGGTGGTGGGTTGCACAGGGTGGGGTGTAGTGGGTAAAAAAAAATTAAAAATCCTCAAACTCACCTGTATAAGTGTTCGGCTGTTTACGGGCTACATCCTTAGATGGCAGGTCTTTCCACTCTGAGTAGCGAGGTCAAGTTTATTACGTGGAACGTCAACGGGTTAAGGTGCCCTCGTAGACAAAGATGGGTTCTGAAGTATCTAGAAATATCCCCGGCTCAAATCTGTCTTATTCAGGAGTCACATTTGAGTCACGCAGAGTGTAGTATTATTTTCCCTAAATATTCTTGGGTAAAATATTTTTGTTCCTCTGAGCAGACAGTTCACAACAAGGGGGTGGCCATATTGATTAAACAGGGAGAAGGATGCTCCATTAAATCCATCCATTCGGATCAGTCAGGAAGGTGGGTAGTAGCTTTGCTAGACTTTGGAAGTCTAGAGCTAACATGTGCTTCTTTTTACGGTCCCAATATCGACGATCCGGCATATATTTGTAAATTACAGTCTAATCTGCTTGAAGTAGTTACGCCAATAATAATTGGAGGCGATTTTAATGTTCTTATTGACCCCCTTAAAGATAGATCTAATCAGAGCCATTATGTGGGAGCCCCTCGAGTAAGACGAGGTTTGAAAAATATGTTTCACGATTTAGATCTTGTGGATGTCTGGAGGGTTAAGATGGGAGACAAACAGGGGTTTACGTTTCATAGTAAGAAGCACGGCCACTCCTCCAGAATTGATTACGTTCTAACAGACAGGCCAAGTTTGAATAATATCACTGGTATATCTGTTTTGCCCAGTCATGTATCAGATCATGCCCCGGTATCGTTTTCTTTTGTTGGAAAAAGGCATAATCTACATCCCAGATGGACACTAAAAAGGTCCATGCTGGCGGATGAAGATATAGCCAGGGCCCTTAAATCTGCCACAGTAGATTATTTTGCTACCAATATTGGTTCGACCTCCATGGATTACGTTTGGGATGCCTTTAAAGCTAATACTAGGGGCATCTTACATAGTCTTATCTGCTCAAAGAATAGGGCTGAAGCCCGGGAGCTACGGACCCTGGAAAGGAAAATCCTTTTATTGGAAGAGGAGTGGTCTCAGATTCATCAGGGGAGTACTGAAAGGATCTCACAAGTCAATAGAGACTTGGAGGAGGCCCGCCAAGAATATAGGGGTATGTTAGATCGCAAGTGTAGGGCACAGTGGATGAGCAAAAGTATGCAGAACTTCAAGTATGTAGAGAGGGCTGGAGCTCTCTTGGCATGGAAAGCAAGAGTAGACCGCACAAAAAAATAACATTAATTAATTGATAATAAATGAAAGCGGAGAGAAGTCAAGTAACATGGAGGATATGCAAACCTGCCTTCTCTCTTTATTCTCAGAACTATACAGGGAAGAAACCGTGCCTAACACTGAAACACTTCAAACCTGGCTAAAGGTAAAAATCTTTGCCAACTCTAACAAATGAGGGTCGTAAAAGTTTAGATGCCCCAATCGCTGAGAACGAAATCAAAGATCAAATAAGTAAGTGCAAAAATAATAAGGCAGCAGGTACTGACGCGCTCCCTAGTGAGGTCTATAAAGTACTCATGGATGAATTGGTACCGATATTGGGTATTTTATTCAATACAGTGTATAGCTCGGAAGGTCAGGCCCCGAGATCCTGGAAAGAAGCAACTATTGTACTCATTTTGAAACCAGGGAAGGATCCTTTAAAAGCGGACTCCTATAGACCAATCTCTCTGCTGAACGCCGATTATAAGATCTTTATGAGTGTTCTTGCTGGGAGATTGGTCAAGTTGGCTCCTCAGCTGATAAATCCCGACCAAAAAGGTTTCATCCCCGGGAGATTCATCCAGGAGCAGACGCAACAGTTAATCGGCAACATTGACTTGGCAATGGGGAGATCGGATCCCTTGGCCGTCATGGCACTAGACGCGGCCAAGGCATTTGATAGAGTCTGTTGGGTATACCTCTGGGAGGTTCTTAGGCAGATGGGCTTTGGTCCTATTTTTGTTCAGACCTTAATAAATTGTTATCAGAGTGCCTCTGCAAAAATTTTGTTAAATGGCATGTTAACCTCCAGTTTTAACATTCAGAGAGGAACCAGACAGGGCTGTCCCATTTCTCCGTTGCTGTTTGATGTCTACATAGAGCCATTGGCACAAGCTATAAGATCTGATGACTTGATTTCCCCCTTCAAATCTCAGCAGTACTGTAGTAAGCTGGCTCTTTATGCTGATGATCTGTTGCTATATACCGATAAGCCGGGGGTGGTCATCCCTAGGGTTGAGGCATTGTTGGTAGAATTTGGCTCATTATCAGGATATTTGGCTAACACCGCCAAAACAGAGGTAATGTGGTGGAACATCGACAGCTGGGAGGGCCACACGAGTAATGAGTTTAAATATCTGGGTATTACCATTGTTAAAGATCTTGATAAAATCCCTCAGATCAACTTGAATAAAATCATAAAAGAAGTGGATCGTTTATTTGCAAGATGGAAAAATCTTCCATTAACAATCTTTGGTAGGGTCAACTTGGTAAAAATGGTTATTCTACCCAAGTTGACTTATCTGTTTAATGCAATTCCTCTTGAATTCCCTAGTAAAGATATTTGTAAAATCCAAAGTAAGATCGGAAGTTTCATTTGGGCAAATAAGGGCGCAAGATTGTCATGGAAAAAACTGAGACGTAGGCTTCTTAAAGGTGGACTAGCTCTGCCAGACATTAATTGGTACTCTGTCGCCTTCCAATTTAAAAACATCAGGATGTTACTTGTAAAACCGGAAGGGGAATGGTGAAAGTGGAGGGGGGCGGTGGAGGCGAAGGCTTTCTCTATAAATATGGGGCACCTAGGTTCTTCAAAAAGGTTCATCTGAAAGTACTCAGGGCAGCCCTTAGTCTTTGGTATAAGGTTAGATGTAGATGGGGGTTAGGGTACTATTCAGATTTTGCCCCAATTTGGGATTCCCCGGGGACTCCGTCATGTTTGAAGGATAGCCTTGCAATCCCAATTAAAAGGGCGGGTATTACTATCTGGTCTGAGCTTATATCTTCTGATGGTGTGCTTCCTTGGGAGTTTTTAAGAGCGAAGATTGGAAGCAGTCTTTCTAGATTTAAATACCTGCAAATAGCCTCCTGGTTTACAGCGGAAAAGGAGGATATACAAGGAAATTGGGAGACGGAGCAATCTTTGCAACAAGTACATACCAAAAGCAAGGAGGTTTCTATCTGGTATGCAAAATTTCTGGAGGCGGAAGATTTGGAACATCCCCCGCAGCATGTAGTTTGGAATCAGTCTCCATTCGAGTCTGTGATTGAAGATCTGTATGAACCCTCCCTGAAGCTCCTCTATAAATATGTGAAACCGGCTAGCTTAAAAAAGAATCACTTCTTTGTTATCAATAGGCTTTATTACACACCCGCAAAGATTGCCAAGTTTGCACCACTATCCGCCCCCAAATGCACAAGATGTAATCTTTTGAACGCCAATGACATCCATATCTTTTATGAATGCTCCGAACTTAGAGCCTTTTGGAGGGTGGTGGGAGACGTTTTAAGTGGTATTTTCAAATTTATAATTAAGGTCAACGTCTCCATGGTAATATTTGGAGATGACGGAGCGCTTGGGAAGAAGCTTCAGCAGGTTCATAGAGGCTTGTTGTTATATCTGGTATTAATAGCCCGAAGAGAAATCTGCATGAAGTGGAAAGATCCGCGGCCCCCAATGTGCGAGGACTGGTTAAAAGCAGCATTTGCCATGGCGTGTTTGGGCCAGGGGGAGAGACTGAGAGTAGAGTGAACATCTGGCAAGCCCTACTATCCTGGGGTAGGGAGCTGAGTCTGATATAGCTCCTTTCTGGCAAAACTGGTCCTATGATTACACCAAGCTTCCAACAAAGGGGGTTGGCCTGGTGTGGCCTAAGCGACTGCAGCAGCCATAGGGTGCACAGTTTCGAATGACAGCTTCTCTTTGAGAATTGCAGATGCTTATTGGTGAGATGAGGACCAAAAAAAAAAAAAGTGAAAGCACACAAGAAGAACTGCACCGCAGGCTCTCAGAGTGCCCTGTCAGCCTGGTATGGAGGGCTTTTAGGATGTAGCAAAAGTAGATACTGTGTTTTGTTATTAACTGTTGCTATGCCATAGCAGTGAATTACCAGATGTAAAATCTGGTGTAAACTATAGAGGTTTTGTTAGACCTATAATCCTTAGGGCGGTCTTTCCCCAGACTTTTTTGCCTTTTATTTCCTGTTTTGCTGATATTTTTATTTGTTGGGCTTAGGACTCTGAGCCTCTTACCACTGCTAACCAATGCTAAAGTGCATGTGCTTCTCCGCTAAACATGGTGTCATTGGTGTATACCTGCTCAGCATATTTGATAATAGTAAGTCCCTTGTAAAGGTGTATAACATATAACCAAGGCCTGGAAAGCAAATGCTTCTAGTGGGCATACAGCACTGTCTGTGCTACCCACATACGTAGTCTTTCTGGCCTGTCTCAAACCTGCCACTGCAGGACCTGTGTGTGCAGTACACTGCAACTTTGACTTGGAATTTAAAACTACTAGCCAATCTTTAAACCCTCCTTTAATTGCACATAAGTCACCCCTAAGGTAGGCCGTGAATAACCCTAAGGGCAGGGTGCCAAGTAAGTAAAAGGTAGGACATGTGTGTTTAATCTCTACAAGTCCTGGTAGTGACAACCCCCCAAATTTGTTTTTCACAACTGTGAGGCCTACCCCTCTCAAAGGCTAGCATTGTGAATTCCTAGATATATTTTAAGCTGTAATTCCAGATCAGAGAGTAGCTTTTTCATGTTCATATCTTTGGAATGGTAATGATAAATCCTCCTCACTGGTGAAGATGGATTTAGCTTTAGTGTTTTAGAAATGCCACTTTTAGAAAGTGGACATTTCTCTGCACTTACAGCTCTGTGTGCCTGACAGCCTGTCTCCAATACAAAGCGATACAAAAGGGGATGATGGACGGAACGTTTGAGCCAATCAAACACTCACCCCCAGTCAACTGATCTGGGTTTAATCCATCATCATTCTTTAGCTCACTCCACCACCCCAGTTCAGACATGGCCATATGCAAATCAGTCTGACCCTGTGCCTCATGGGAACAGTCCAGCCCGAACTGCCAAGCCATGTCTTCCCTGGACCGGAAACAAGCATCCTAGGACCGGTTTCTGGCATTCCAGCCGTCATCAGCCAGGCTTGCTTGAATCCAGTGGCAAAGTGAGCAAGGGACCCACGTCTGGGCATACCCCGCCAACTTAGGGCGAACAAAGCGATACAAAGGGGATGATGGACGGAACGTTTGAGCCAATCAAACACTCACCCCCAGTCAACTGATCTGGGTTTAATCCATCATCATTCTTTAGCTCACTCCACCACCCCAGTTCAGACATGGCCATATGCAAATCAGTCTGACCCTGTGCCTCATGGGAACAGTCCAGCCCGAACTGCCAAGCCATGTCTTCCCTGGACCGGAAACAAGCATCCTAGGACTGGTTTCTGGCATTCCAGCCGTCATCAGCCAGGCTTGCTTGAATCCAGTGGCAAAGTGAGCAAGGGACCCACGTCTGGGCATACCCCCGCCAACTTAGAGGCGAACAAAGCAATACAAAAGGGGATGATGGACGGAACGTTTGAGCCAATCAAACACTCACCCCCAGTCAACTGATCTGGGTTTAATCCATCATCATTCTTTAGCTCACTCCACCACCCCAGTTCAGACATGGCCATATGCAAATCAGTCTGACCCTGTGCCTCATGGGAACAGTCCAGCCGAACTGCCAAGCCATGTCTTTCCTGGACCGAAACAAGCATCCTAGGACCGGTTTCTGGCATTCCAGCCGTCATCAGCCAGGCTTGCTTGAATCCAGTGGCAAAGTGAGCAAGGGACCCACGTCCGGGCATACCCCGCCAACTTAGGGCGAACAAGCGATACAAAAGGGGATGATGGACGGAACATTTGAGCCAATCAAACACTCACCCCCAGTCAACTGATCTGGGTTTAATCCATCATCATTCTTTAGCTCACTCCACCACCCCAGTTCAGACATGGCCATATGCAAATCAGTCTGACCCTGTGCCTCATGGGAACAGTCCAGCCCGAACTGCCAAGCCATGTCTTCCTGGACCGGAAACAAGCATCCTATGACCGGTTTCTGGCATTCCAGCCGTCATCAGCCAGGCTTGCTTGAATCCAGTGGCAAAGTGAGCAAGGGACCACGTCTGGGCATACCCCGCCAACTTAGGGCGAACAAGCGATACAAAGGGGATGATGTACGGAACGTTTGAGCCAATCAAACACTCACCTCCAGTCAACTGATCTGGGTTTAATCCATCATCATTCTTTAGCTCACTCCACCACCCCAGTTCAGACATGGCCATATGCAAATCAGTCTGACCCTGTGCCTCATGGGAACAGTCCAGCCCGAACTGCCAAGCCATGTCTTCCCTGGACCGGAAACAAGCATCCTAGGACCGGTTTCTGGCATTCCAGCCGTCATCAGCCAGGCTTGTTTGAATCCAGTGGCAAAGTGAGCAAGGGACCCACGTCTGGGCATACCCGCCAACTTAGGGCGAACAAAGCGATACAAAGGGGATGATGGACGGAACGTTTGAGCCAATCAAACACTCACCCCAGTCAACTGATCTGGGTTTAATCCATCCTCATTCTTTAGCTCACTCCACCACCCCAGTTCAGACATGGCCATATGCAAATCAGTCTGACCCTGTGCCTCATGGGAACAGTCCAGCTCGAACTGCCAAGCCATGTCTTCCCTGGACCGGAAACAAGCATCCTAGGACCGGTTTCTGGCATTCCAGCCGTCATCAGCCAGGCTTGCTTGAATCCAGTGGCAAAGTGAGCAAGGGACCCACGTCTGGGCATACCCCGCCAACTTAGGGCGAACAAGCGATACAAAAGGGGATGATGGACGGACGTTTGAGCCAATCAAACACTCACCCCCAGTCAACTGATCTGGGTTTAATCCATCATCATTCTTTAGCTCACTCCACCACCCCAGTTCAGACATGGCCATATGCAAATCAGTCTGACCCTGTGCCTCATGGGAACAGTCCAGCCCGAACTGCCAAGGCTGATGACGGCTGGAATGTCAGAAACCGGTCCTAGGATGCTTGTTTCCGGTCCAGGAAAGACATGGCTTGGCAGTTCGGGCTGGACTGTTCCCATGAGGCACAGGGTCAGACTGATTTGCATATGGCCATGTCTGAACTGGGGTGGTGGAGTGAGCTAAAGAATGATAATGGATTAAACCCAGATCAGTTGACTGGGGGTGAGTGTTTGATTGGCTCAAACTTTCCGTCCATCATCCCCTTTGTATCGCTTTGTTCGCCCTAAGTTGGCGGGGGTATGCCCAGACGTGGGTCCCTTGCTCACTTTGCCACTGGATTCAAGCAAGCCTGGCTGATGACGGCTGGAATGCCAGAAACCGGTCCTAGGATGCTTGTTTCCGGTCCAGGAAAGACATGGCTTGGCAGTTCGGGCTGGACTGTTCCCATGAGGGACACGGTCAGACTGATTTGCATATGGACATGTCTGAACTGGGGTGGTGGAGTGAGCTAAAGAATGATAATGGATTAAACCCAGATCAGTTGACTGGGGGTGAGTGTTTGATTGGCTCAAACGTTCCGTCCATCATCCCCTTTTGTATCGCTTTGTTCGCCCTAAGTTGGCGGGGGTATGCCCAGACGTGGGTCCCTTGCTCACTTTGCCACTGGATTCAAGCAAGCCTGGCTGATGACGGCTGGAATGCCAGAAACCGGTCCTAGGATGCTTGTTTCCGGTCCAGGAAAGACATGGCTTGGCAGTTCGGGCTGGACTGTTCCCATGAGGCACAGGGTCAGACTGATTTGCATATGGCCATGTCTGAACTGGGGTGGTGGAGTGAGCTAAAGAATGATAATGGATTAAACCCAGATCAGTTGACTGGGGGTGAGTGTTTGATTGGCTCAAACGTTCCGTCCATCATCCCCTTTTGTATCGCTTTGTTCGCCCTAAGTTGGCGGGGGTATGCCCAGACGTGGGTCCCTTGCTCACTTTGCCACTGGATTCAAGCAAGCCTGGCTGATGACGGCTGGAATGCCAGAAACCGGTCCTAGGATGCTTGTTTCCGGTCCAGGAAAGACATGGCTTGGCAGTTCGGGCTGGACTGTTCCCATGAGGCACAGGGTCAGACTGATTTGCATATGGCCATATCTGAACTGGGGTGGTGGAGTGAGCTAAAGAATGATAATGGATTAAACCCAGATCAGTTGACTGGGGGTGAGTGTTTGATTGGCTCAAACGTTCCGTCCATCATCCCCTTTTGTATCGCTTTGTTCGCCCTAAGTTGGCGGGGGTATGCCCAGACGTGGGTCCCTTGCTCACTTTGCCACTGGATTCAAGCAAGCCTGGCTGATGACGGCTGGAATGCCAGAAACCGGTCCTAGGATGCTTGTTTCCGGTCCAGGAAAGACATGGCTTGGCAGTTCGGGCTGGACTGTTCCCATGAGGCACAGGGTCAGACTGATTTGCATATGGCCATGTCTGAACTGGGGTGGTGGAGTGAGCTAAAGAATGATAATGGATTAAACCCAGATCAGTTGACTGGGGGTGAGTGTTTGATTGGCTCAAACGTTCCGTCCATCATCCCCTTTTGTATCGCTTTGTTCGCCCTAAGTTGGCGTGGGTATGCCCAGACGTGGGTCCCTTGCTCACTTTGCCACTGGATTCAAGCAAGCCTGGCTGATGACGGCTGGCATGCCAGAAACCAGTCCTAGGATGCTTGTTTCCGGTCCAGGAAAGACATGGCTTGGCAGTTCGGGCTGGACTGTTCCCATGAGGCACAGGGTCAGACTGATTTGCATATGGCCATGTCTGAACTGGGGTGGTGGAGTGAGCTAAAGAATGATAATGGATTAAACCCAGATCAGTTGACTGGGGGTGAGTGTTTGATTGGCTCAAACGTTCCGTCCATCATCCCCTTTTGTATCGCTTTGTTCGCCCTAAGTTGGCGGGGGTATGCCCAGACGTGGGTCCCTTGCTCACTTTGCCACTGGATTCAAGCAAGCCTGGCTGATGACGGCTGGAATGCCAGAAACCGGTCCTAGGATGCTTGTTTCCGGTCCAGGGAAGACATGGCTTGGCAGTTCGGGCTGGACTGTTCCCATGAGGCACAGGGTCAGACTGATTTGCATATGGCCATGTCTGAACTGGGGTGGTGGAGTGAGCTAAAGAATGATAATGGATTAAACCCAGATCAGTTGACTGGGGGTGAGTGTTTGATTGGCTCAAACGTTCCGTCCATCATCCCCTTTTGTATCGCTTTGTTCGCCCTAAGTTGGCGGGGGTATGCCCAGACGTGGGTCCCTTGCTCACTTTGCCACTGGATTCAAGCAAGCCTGGCTGATGACAGCTGGAATGCCAGAAACCGGTCCTAGGATGCTTGTTTCCGGTCCAGGAAAGACATGGCTTGGCAGTTCGGGCTGGACTGTTCCCATGAGGCACAGGGTCAGACTGATTTGCATATGGCCATGTCTGAACTGGGGTGGTGGAGTGAGCTAAAGAATGATAATGGATTAAACCCAGATCAGTTGACTGGGGGTGAGTGTTTGATTGGCTCAAACGTTCCGTCCATCATCCCCTTTTGTATCGCTTTGTTCGCCCTAAGTTGGCGGGGGTATGCCCAGACGTGGGTCCCTTGCTCACTTTGCCACTGGATTCAAGCAAGCCTGGCTGATGACGGCTGGAATGCCAGAAACCGGTCCTAGGATGCTTGTTTCCGGTCCAGGGAAGACATGGCTTGGCAGTTCGGGCTGGACTGTTCCCATGAGGCACAGGGTCAGACTGATTTGCATATGGCCATGTCTGAACTGGGGTGGTGGAGTGAGCTAAAGAATGATAATGGATTAAACCCAGATCAGTTGACTGGGGGTGAGTGTTTGATTGGCTCAAACGTTCCGTCCATCATCCCCTTTTGTATCGCTTTGTTCGCCATAAGTTGGCAGGGGTATGCCCAGACGTGGGTCCCTTGCTCACTTTGCCACTGGATTCAAGCAAGCCTGGCTGATGACGGCTGGAATGCCAGAAACCGGTCCTAGGATGCTTGTTTCCGGTCCAGGGAAGACATGGCTTGGCAGTTCGGGCTGGACTGTTCCCATGAGGCACAGGGTCAGACTGATTTGCATATGGCCATGTCTGAACTGGGGTGGTGGAGTGAGCTAAAGAATGATAATGGATTAAACCCAGATCAGTTGACTGGGGGTGAGTGTTTGATTGGCTCAAACGTTCCGTCCATCATCCCCTTTTGTATCGCTTTGTTCGCCCTAAGTTGGCGGGGGTATGCCCAGACGTGGGTCCCTTGCTCACTTTGCCACTGGATTCAAGCAAGCCTGGCTGATGACGGCTGGAATGCCAGAAACCGGTCCTAGGATGCTTGTTTCCGGTCCAGGGAAGACATGGCTTGGCAGTTCGGGCTGGACTGTTCCCATGAGGCACAGGGTCAGACTGATTTGCATATGGCCATGTCTGAACTGGGGTGGTGGAGTGAGCTAAAGAATGATAATGGATTAAACCCAGATCAGTTGACTGGGGGTGAGTGTTTGATTGGCTCAAACGTTCCGTCCATCATCCCCTTTTGTATCGCTTTGTTCGCCCTAAGTTGGCGGGGGTATGCCCAGACGTGGGTCCCTTGCTCACTTTGCCACTGGATTCAAGCAAGCCTGGCTGATGACGGCTGGAATGCCAGAAACCGGTCCTAGGATGCTTGTTTCCGGTCCAGGGAAGACATGGCTTGGCAGTTCGGGCTGGACTGTTCCCATGAGGCACAGGGTCAGACTGATTTGCATATGGCCATGTCTGAACTGGGGTGGTGGAGTGAGCTAAAGAATGATAATGGATTAAACCCAGATCAGTTGACTGGGGGTGAGTGTTTGATTGGCTCAAACGTTCCGTCCATCATCCCCTTTTGTATCGCTTTGTTCGCCCTAAGTTGGCGGGGGTATGCCCAGACGTGGGTCCCTTGCTCACTTTGCCACTGGATTCAAGCAAGCCTGGCTGATGACGGCTGGAATGCCAGAAACCGGTCCTAGGATGCTTGTTTCCGGTCCAGGAAAGACATGGCTTGGCAGTTCGGGCTGGACTGTTCCCATGAGGCACAGGGTCAGACTGATTTGCATATGGCCATGTCTGAACTGGGGTGGTGGAGTGAGCTAAAGAATGATAATGGATTAAACCCAGATCAGTTGACTGGGGGTGAGTGTTTGATTGGCTCAAACGTTCCGTCCATCATCCCCTTTTGTATTGCTTTGTTCGCCCTAAGTTGGCGGGGGTATGCCCAGACGTGGGTCCCTTGCTCACTTTGCCACTGGATTCAAGCAAGCCTGGCTGATGACGGCTGGAATGCCAGAAACCGGTCCTAGGATGCTTGTTTCCGGTCCAGGGAAGACATGGCTTGGCAGTTCGGGCTGGACTGTTCCCATGAGGCACAGGGTCAGACTGATTTGCATATGGCCATGTCTGAACTGGGGTGGTGGAGTGAGCTAAAGAATGATAATGGATTAAACCCAGATCAGTTGACTGGGGGTGAGTGTTTGATTGGCTCAAACGTTCCGTCCATCATCCCCTTTTGTATCGCTTTGTTCGCCCTAAGTTGGCGGGGGTATGCCCAGACGTGGGTCCCTTGCTCACTTTGCCACTGGATTCAAGCAAGCCTGGCTGATGACGGCTGGAATGCCAGAAACCGGTCCTAGGATGCTTGTTTCCGGTCCAGGAAAGACATGGCTTGGCAGTTCGGGCTGGACTGTTCCCATGAGGCACAGGGTCAGACTGATTTGCATATGGCCATGTCTGAACTGGGGTGGTGGAGTGAGCTAAAGAATGATAATGGATTAAACCCAGATCAGTTGACTGGGGGTGAGTGTTTGATTGGCTCAAACGTTCCGTCCATCATCCCCTTTTGTATCGCTTTGTTCGCCCTAAGTTGGCGGGGGTATGCCCAGACGTGGGTCCCTTGCTCACTTTGCCACTGGATTCAAGCAAGCCTGGCTGATGACGGCTGGAATGCCAGAAACCGGTCCTAGGATGCTTGTTTCCGGTCCAGGAAAGACATGGCTTGGCAGTTCGGGCTGGACTGTTCCCATGAGGCACAGGGTCAGACTGATTTGCATATGGCCATGTCTGAACTGGGGTGGTGGAGTGAGCTAAAGAATGATAATGGATTAAACCCAGATCAGTTGACTGGGGGTGAGTGTTTGATTGGCTCAAACGTTCCGTCCATCATCCCCTTTTGTATCGCTTTGTTCGCCCTAAGTTGGCGGGGGTATGCCCAGACGTGGGTCCCTTGCTCACTTTGCCACTGGATTCAAGCAAGCCTGGCTGATGACGGCTGGAATGCCAGAAACCGGTCCTAGGATGCTTGTTTCCGGTCCAGGAAAGACATGGCTTGGCAGTTCGGGCTGGACTGTTCCCATGAGGCACAGGGTCAGACTGATTTGCATATGGCCATGTCTGAACTGGGGTGGTGGAGTGAGCTAAAGAATGATAATGGATTAAACCCAGATCAGTTGACTGGGGGTGAGTGTTTGATTGGCTCAAACGTTCCGTCCATCATCCCCTTTTGTATCGCTTTGTTCGCCCTAAGTTGGCGGGGGTATGCCCAGACGTGGGTCCCTTGCTCACTTTGCCACTGGATTCAAGCAAGCCTGGCTGATGACGGCTGGAATGCCAGAAACCGGTCCTAGGATGCTTGTTTCCGGTCCAGGAAAGACATGGCTTGGCAGTTCGGGCTGGACTGTTCCCATGAGGCACAGGGTCAGACTGATTTGCATATGGCCATGTCTGAACTGGGGTGGTGGAGTGAGCTAAAGAATGATAATGGATTAAACCCAGATCAGTTGACTGGGGGTGAGTGTTTGATTGGCTCAAACGTTCCGTCCATCATCCCCTTTTGTATCGCTTTGTTCGCCCTAAGTTTGCGGGGGTATGCCCAGACGTGGGTCCCTTGCTCACTTTGCCACTGGATTCAAGCAAGCCTGGCTGATGACGGCTGGAATGCCAGAAACCGGTCCTAGGATGCTTGTTTCCGGTCCAGGAAAGACATGGCTTGGCAGTTCGGGCTGGACTGTTCCCATGAGGCACAGGGTCAGACTGATTTGCATATGGCCATGTCTGAACTGGGGTGGTGGAGTGAGCTAAAGAATGATAATGGATTAAACCCAGATCAGTTGGCTGGGGGTGAGTGTTTGATTGGCTCAAACGTTCCGTCCATCATCCCCTTTTGTATCGCTTTGTTCGCCCTAAGTTGGCGGGGGTATGCCCAGACGTGGGTCCCTTGCTCACTTTGCCACTGGATTCATGCAAGCCTGGCTGATGACGGCTGGAATGCCAGAAACCGGTCCTAGGATGCTTGTTTCCGGTCCAGGAAAGACATGGCTTGGCAGTTCGGGCTGGACTGTTCCCATGAGGCACAGGGTCAGACTGATTTGCATATGGCCATGTCTGAACTGGGGTGGTGGAGTGAGCTAAAGAATGATAATGGATTAAACCCAGATCAGTTGACTGGGGGTGAGTGTTTGATTGGCTCAAACGTTCCGTCCATCATCCCCTTTTGTATCGCTTTGTTCGCCCTAAGTTGGCGGGGGTATGCCCAGACGTGGGTCCCTTGCTCACTTTGCCACTGGATTCAAGCAAACCTGGCTGATGACGGCTGGAATGCCAGAAACCGGTCCTAGGATGCTTGTTTCCGGTCCAGGAAAGACATGGCTTGGCAGTTCGGGCTGGACTGTTCCCATAAGGCACAGGGTCAGACTGATTTGCATATGGCCATGTCTGAACTGGGGTGGTGGAGTGAGCTAAAGAATGATAATGGATTAAACCCAGATCAGTTGACTGGGGGTGAGTGTTTGATTGGCTCAAATGTTCCGTCCATCATCCCCTTTTGTATCGCTTTGTTCGCCCTAAGTTGGCGGGGGTATGCCCAGACGTGGGTCCCTTGCTCACTTTGCCACTGGATTCAAGCAAGCCTGGCTGATGACGGCTGGAATGCCAGAAACCGGTCCTAGGATGCTTGTTTCCGGTCCAGGAAAGACATGGCTTGGTAGTTCGGGCTGGACTGTTCCCATGAGGCACAGGGTCAGACTGATTTGCATATGGCCATGTCTGAACTGGGGTGGTGGAGTGAGCTAAAGAATGATAATGGATTAAACCCAGATCAGTTGACTGGGGGTGAGTGTTTGATTGGCTCAAACGTTCCGTCCATCATCCCCTTTTGTATCACTTTGTTCGCCCTAAGTTGGCGGGGGTATGCCCAGACGTGGGTCCCTTGCTCACTTTGCCACTGGATTCAAACAAGCCTGGCTGATGACGGCTGGAATGCCAGAAACCGGTCCTAGGATGCTTGTTTCCGGTCCAGGAAAGACATGGCTTGGCAGTTCGGGCTGCACTGTTCCCATGAGGCACAGGGTCAGACTGATTTGCATATGGCCATGTCTGAACTGGGGTGGTGGAGTGAGCTAAAGAATGATAATGGATTAAACCCAGATCAGTTGACTGGGGGTGAGTGTTTGATTGGCTCAAACGTTCCGTCCATCATCCCCTTTTGTATCGCTTTGTTCGCCCTAAGTTGGCGGGGGTATGCCCAGACGTGGGTCCCTTGCTCACTTTGCCACTGGATTCAAGCAAGCCTGGCTGATGACGGCTGGAATGCCAGAAACCGGTCCTAGGATGCTTGTTTCCGGTCCAGGAAAGACATGGCTTGGCAGTTCGGGCTGGACTGTTCCCATGAGGCACAGGGTCAGACTGATTTGCATATGGCCATGTCTGAACTAGGGTGGTGGAGTGAGCTAAAGAATGATAATGGATTAAACCCAGATCAGTTGACTGGGGGTGAGTGTTTGATTGGCTCAAACGTTCCGTCCATCATCCCCTTTTGTATCACTTTGTTCGCCCTAAGTTGGCGGGGGTATGCCCAGACGTGGGTCCCTTGCTCACTTTGCCACTGGATTCAAGCAAGCCTGGCTGATGACGGCTGGAATGCCAGAAACCGGTCCTAGGATGCTTGTTTCCGGTCCAGGAAAGACATGGCTTGGTAGTTCGGGCTGGACTGTTCCCATGAGGCACAGGGTCAGACTGATTTGCATATGGCCATGTCTGAACTGGGGTGGTGGAGTGAGCTAAAGAATGATAATGGATTAAACCCAGATCAGTTGACTGGGGGTGAGTGTTTGATTGGCTCAAACGTTCCGTCCATCATCCCCTTTTGTATCGCTTTGTTCGCCCTAAGTTGGCGGGGGTATGCCCAGACGTGGGTCCCTTGCTCACTTTGCCACTGGATTCAAGCAAGCCTGGCTGATGACGGCTGGAATGCCAGAAACCGGTCCTAGGATGCTTGTTTCCGGTCCAGGAAAGACATGGCTTGGCAGTTCGGGCTGGACTGTTCCCATGAGGCACAGGGTCAGACTGATTTGCATATGGCCATGTCTGAACTGGGGTGGTGGAGTGAGCTAAAGAATGATAATGGATTAAACCCAGATCAGTTGACTGGGGGTGAGTGTTTGATTGGCTCAAACGTTCCGTCCATCATCCCCTTTTGTATCGCTTTGTTCGCCCTACGTTGGCGGGGGTATGCCCAGATGTGGGTCCCTTGCTCACTTTGCCACTGGATTCAAGCAAGCCTGGCTGATGACGGCTGGAATGCCAGAAACCGGTCCTAGGATGCTTGTTTCCGGTCCAGGAAAGACATGGCTTGGCAGTTCGGGCTGGACTGTTCCCATGAGGCACAGTGTCAGATTGATTTGCATATGGCCATGTCTGAACTGGGGTGATGGAGTGAGCTAAAGAATGATAATGGATTAAACCCAGATCAGTTGACTGGGGGTGAGTGTTTGATTGGCTCAAACGTTCCTTCCATCATCCCCTTTTGTATCGCTTTGTTCGCCCTAAGTTGGCGGGGGTATGCCCAGACGTGGGTCCCTTGCTCACTTTGCCACTGGATTCAAGCAAGCTTGGCTGATGACGGCTGGAATGCCAGAAACCGGTCCTAGGATGCTTGTTTCCGGTCCAGGAAAGACATGGCTTGGCAGTTCGGGCTGGACTGTTCCCATGAGGCACAGGGTCAGACTGATTTGCATATGGCCATGTCTGAACTGGGGTGGTGGAGTGAGCTAAAGAATGATAATGGATTAAACCCAGATCAGTTGACTGGGGGTGAGTGTTTGATTGGCTCAAACGTTCCGTCCATCATCCCCTTTTGTATCGCTTTGTTCGCCCTAAGTTGGCGGGGGTATGCCCAGACGTGGGTCCCTTGCTCACTTTGCCACTGGATTCAAGCAAGCCTGGCTGATGACGGCTGGAATGCCAGAAACCGGTCCTAGGATGCTTGTTTCCGGTCCAGGAAAGACATGGCTTGGCAGTTCGGGCTGGACTGTTCCCATGAGGCACAGGGTCAGACTGATTTGCATATGGCCATGTCTGAACTGGGGTGGTGGAGTGAGCTAAAGAATGATAATGGATTAAACCTAGATCAGTTGACTGGGGGTGAGTGTTTGATTGGTTCAAACGTTCCGTCCATCATCTCCTTTTGTATCGCTTTGTCTCCAATACAAGTCTGGAGTGGGAGACAGCCACACTTTGTGCATTCACTCTAGACAGCCACAAGACAGGAAGGATAGGTGTGTCTGAGCACCCAACTACATGCATCTGCATTCTGATGGCCTTGCCTGGGCAGGATGGAAGGGAGGGGCTAACGTACACTTGAATAGGCTGTGTCCTGTCACAACACAAAAGACTGACTACCTCCCACAGATAGCCTGGCAGACAGGACTGGGTTGAAAGGGATACTGTGCACTGCAGAGAGCTGCTTTGAAGTCCCCCCACATCAAAGGCACTTTTTGGTATAAGTTATTGGTCTCTTACCCCCTAAAATCATACACTACTGGACTTGTAACTGAAGCTCTGATAGAAGAACTACTGTGCTTCTTAAATGACTCAAACTGGACTGCTGATTTGGAAGGCCTGCTTTTCTGTTTTTTGCCCTGCTGCCTACTGCTCTCTGACTCTGCTGAATGCGATCTGGACTCTGCCTTCGCTCCAAATGATCTCCAAGGACTTGTTGGCTTCCCTACTGTTGCCTGAAATCAAACTCTCTACCCCTGCTCCTATGCCTGACTCACTGGAAGTGGTCCAGATACTTGCAACATGGTTTCGATGCATCTCCTGTCTGCGTGTAGCAGAATCAGTGCATCGACCCAGAACCAGCGATTTGCCTCCAGAGATCGATGCATCGGACAGTGTTTTGCCACATCTGCAGCTTAGCGAGATTGACGCATCCCCTCGACTGCGTGGCATAATCTGGTGCATCGCTTGACGCCTCTTGACTCTCGCACCCTTCTTTGGAACTGACACTTCGCCTTCACTGCATGGAGAAGATCAATGCATCTCGTTTAATATCTCAACTTCTACATGATGGATTTTTGTCATTTTGGTCTTATTTTGTTGATAATATAATAATCTAGGGGCATATTAGCAAGGGCACTATCGCCGCTTTAGCGGCACTTTTTGCCGCTAAAGCGGCGATATTTTTATCGCCCTATCAGCAAACTGTCTCTAACAGCAGTTAGCGACAGTTTTCGGGCATTAGCGCCCGTTTTTACCGCTTTGCATGTCAGCGATATTTATCGCTAATGACATGCAAAGTGGGCGTTCCTCACTAAAAATACACGCAGACAGTCGCAAACACAACTTCACACTATTAGCAAGGCCCGCGAAGCGATAAAAATGTGCGTTAACCCCGATTAGCGCTGGATTTTAACACCTGCTAGAAACCTGACTTAGCCATTATAGTCTATGGGAGGTGGATTCTACGGTTAAGTCCCCACCTGCCTATTAGCGAGTTTTTCCTTAGCGATGGGAATTTATCGCAAGGAATTCTCGCGCTAATGCTGGGAATCGCCGCTATCGCTGGATTTGTTTCGCATTGGAGATAAAACGTTGCTAATAACGCGTTATCTCCGCAAACGAATCCAGCGATAAAAAACGACGCTAACTGTGGTTTGCGTTAATTAACGCACGCTGTTGGTAATAGGCCCCCTAATTTTTATAAAACTGTGTGAAGTCTTTTTGCAGTGTATTCATTGTGTTACTGTGTGTGTGTGTGTTTGTTGAAAAAATAATGTATACATTGCCTCTTTAGATAAGTCTAACTACTCTGTGCCTAGCTATCACGGGGTGAGCACGGGTTATCTCTTAGAGTGGTAGTTCCTGCCTGGCCTGGGTGCATACCTCAGCCAACCAGGATTCCCATTTCTAACATGCTTCCTGTGGAAGCCAGGCATAACATATAGAACTGTAGATGGGTAACAAAGAATTGAGGGGATGTTTTTCACTGAGGGGTTTTGAGTCACATCAAATAAACAAAAAGAGCAAAGTAGTAGTTGTCTTTGATGGGTAACAAAGAATTGAGGGGATGTTTTTCACTGAGGGGTTTTGAGTCACATCTAATAAACAAAAAGAGCAAAGTAGTAGTTGTCTTTGATCTCACTCAGAACTGAGAGGTGAAAAACATTTCCCTAATTCACTTTTTAGCCACCTATAATCTTATATTATTCACAGCTCCCAAAATCATTTGCCCCTGCTTTGAACTAATACTCAGGGGAAGAAGAGTAATGAAGAACCCATACATAACATGGTCTCTTCCCCTTGTCCCAAATGTAAACATGTAATATCTGGCCTCCTGTCAATCAAACCACAACCTTTAGTGCTATCTCATTCCAAACCTCCTGAAGCTGTGCTCTGAGTCAGACCTGCTTTGAGAGGATCTAAGAGAGCCCAGCCAGAGCACCCGAGAATTCCATTGTGACATTTCGTTGCTACGTCGAAATAGTGAAATACTGGATTTAGTCATTCACGCTAATTGCTCTCAGCAAAGGGGCATCAGCTGATTACTGTATTGCTTGCTACAGCAAATAGTAGAAGCATTGTGCTATATCATACAAGCAATGCTATTGGCAGTTTATGAAAATAAATGGATGGAGTCAGTACTATTTCTTGTGTGATGGTACATACATATTTTGAAAATGGCGAGCGGCAATGTTTCCTGAGAAAATGAAAAATTGACTAGGAATTCACTTTTCTCAACTTTACTGTGAAAATGTCTTCTATATGTCAAGTCATTAGGTAGATTTTTCTATGCTACAAAATACACGGTAAAGTGACAAGAAGAAAGGAAAATCTGCCAGACAGTAATTTCTATTGTGAATAAAGCTATGTCATGTTTAGCAATATATTTTTAGTTGATGAATGTAATTTGGTAGGTGACAGGGCTGTAAAAGAACCAAGTGGATGTATTCTGGAGTAGTGCCAAAACTGCTGATGTAAAATTGTCACATCATAAAAACATATTCACTGGCAAGTAGGAGGACCAAATGTTCTTTGAATAGGAAAAGCTTTTTCCGTGTTTGGAATGCTGGTTGAAATACATTCATTATTTATTAAGGCAGTATTTCTGTTCTGAACTCACATATTGTATTTTTGATTGCGTAATTACAACAGGGCCATAAACGTATTTGTATACTTTTATTTAATTTATCTGAATAGCAATTCATTTTTTGTCAGAACGCTTAACTATACTTTTGTTAAAATATCTTTTCAGTTTTTTCTTTGGTACACATAAATGACTTTCTTTCATTCAACTCTTTGTTTCGCCCTCACCATACACTGCTTATGAGCTCACATATTACAACACTCATTACATATTCTATCACATTATTGATAACATTAATACGACATCTGAAATGAGATAGTTGACAACAACACCTTGTATGGTAAGGACGCAAGTTATAATTACTTGAAATAATTATAACTGGTGAATTTCAGTGCTTTTTTTAGTTTAAAATGTTACTTTTGACCTCACCTTTTCACCTAGCTATAATGTCACTTTAACCTTGTTTTTTCCAGTGAATTCCAGAAGACTTTTTTAAAATTATTTTTTACATTCAAAACAGTGCTCAGCATACAGAGTATATAGGAAAGGAACACAGCTTTACATTGCACGTTTAGTGTAAGAAGAAACAATATGTAGTAGCTGAATTCAAGTCTACAATATGGATGAGGCTTGTACGGCCAGTGTGCAATTCGAAAAAGAATCAACTTTTTCAGGCCAACAAATGGGGAACTCCACATCACATTCAACAGCCTCCAGCCGGTTAGGACCCCTGGAAGGCACACCAGGCTCCCCACACCTTTTCTCACCTTTTGGGACTTTCCAGACTTTGGTAAATCACTCATTCTACCCTCTGACACCAGTCAAGATCCGATTCCCAGTCACTGATGCAAATGGGAGCATTCTTGCCCCAAGACCAAGATATGTTGCGCTTCACAACACGGGCTGCCAGCATCAGCCAAATCTTCTGGTGCCTTGGCCAAGTGCCCTCACCAGACACCATCAGGAGGAGCCATTTTGTGTCTACAGGAACAGGTGAAGACACAACCTGGGATGACCCTCTGCCAAAAAGCAGGTATCAGTGGGCCTTCCCATATGATATGGAAGGAAGTGCCCTCCTGGCTGCATCTCCAGAGGCAGAATGGCGTGTCTGTTGTGCCTATTTTATGCAGGAGGGGCCTAGAGTAATAAGACCTATGGTGAATCCTAAGTTGGACTAACTTAAATCTGGTTCTAATAGGCATCTCCTAATGGCTCTGGATAGCCTCCACACAATCCTCCACATCTCTCAGTGTTCCCAATAGGTCAGGGGAATTGTTGAGAATGTTTCGTATATCGGGGATATCCCCTTCGCAGGTAGAGGATTGAGGAGCAAACGGTCCTTCAGGGGGCACGCCTCTGGGATCGCCTCTCACTATCAAATACGGCTGCGCAATGCATGTCCCAGTCGGAGACATCTGTAGTACTCCATCTACACCATCTTACTCCAGACGAATGGTCTCAAAACGTACCATAGCCTGACCACTTCAAATGCAACCCAGGTGTCTTTTCCCTATCAATGCCCTACCTGAGAAGCCCCCATACCACTGACCTCGTGGAGCATGTCACTGTGCCATAAAAGGGTCCGACAGGTAAGTCTGCCAGCCCAGCCCAGCCCAAGTAGGCTTAAGCCTCTCTCCACACCATGACCACAGATTTGGTGTGTGTTGGCAGGTCTCGCTCCTTTACAGTAGAGATTCACCTCATATCCTGTTTACCCATGGCATCTCGATCAACTCGGTACACTGGTTCTTTCTATCTGAGTAAGACCAGTCATGAATGACTAGCAGCTGCGCCGCTCAATAGTATTTTCTAATATTAGGATTGCCAGCCCCCTATCAAAGACCCCTCGCTGTAGTTTATTTAGCGCAATGCATGGGGCTCTGGATCCCCAGAGGAGTAGTCTGACTTTATGAACTACTTTTTGAAGAATTCAGGCAGAACGTGGAATGGGGTATTTTGAAGCACATATAGAAGATGCGGGAGGGACAACATTTTATAGAGGGCAGCCCTGCCCATTAGAGAGAGTGGTAGGCTTGAGCAGTGAGCATCATCACTACGGAATCTGTCCAATTGAAGCAATACGTTTCTGTTCATATACTCCTGAGGGTCGCGAGTGACATAAATGCCAAGATATTGGAATCCATCCTGCACCACCAGTGCCTCACAATCAGAGGGAAAACGTGGCACTACACCCGCCAGAAGAAAGATAAGAGATTTATTTCAATGTATTCAGTAGCCCGAGTATCTCCTGAAGAGGTCAAAGACCTGTAGTATTCTATCCACTGACTGGGATGGCTGCGTAGCATAGAGCAGGTTGTTGTCAGCGTATAGTGAGATATATTCTTCCCAGCCTCCTGCCGACCCAATTCCCCGTATCAGCAGGTCTTGGGGGATCCAAGGCGCAAGTGGCTCTAGTGCCAGAGCAAAGATCATGGGTAAGAGGTGACAGCCCTGCCGGGTCCCTCTATGCAGGGCAAAGGTGCGGGACATCGCCTGATAGAGGAGTCTGATCCATCCCGTGAACTTCGGCCCAAAGCCCATTCTGTCCAGTGTCGTGAATAGGTATGGCCATTCTATGCTATTGAATGCCATTTTGGCATCTAAGGAAATCAGTATTGCCTGCTCCGTTTGGGGTAATCCATTCATATGGAGGACGCCATAGAGGCGTCTTAGAGTGAGACAAGTGCTTTTGTGTGGCATAAAGCCTGACTGGTTGGGGTGTATTATGGAGGTGATGACCTTGTGAAATCTAGTGGCAAGGACTTTACCAAGGCCTGAGCCTCCACATTTAGAAGAGAGATTGGTCTGTAGGAGCCACAGTCATTCGGGGGCTTCTCCCTTTTATGTATAACCTCTATGGTTGCAATCCATTGGTCCTCTAATAGGGAATCCTCCTAGCTGGCCTCCTTGAACATATCTAGTATGGGCATGACAATTTTGTCAGTAACTCCTTTATAGAGTTCTACAGGCAGTCCATTCGGTCTCACCACCTTCCCAGATTGTAGACCCCACTGAGCCAATGCTATCTCCTCCACCATCAGGTCTGCCTCTAGGGTCTCCCTATCCTCCTGGGTGTGCGTTGCAAGGGCAATATACCTCACCAAAGTTGTTTTTAATGCAAAGTAGGATAGCATTGCCATATCTAACTATAATGTCACCTTAACCTTTGTTACTTTAAGTGAATATATACATATATATATATTTTTTTGTTTTATATAGCTCAAACTAGACCCGAACGTATCAGATCGCTTTACATGAGCACCAGTTGCGTTACAGACAAACACATTCATCATTTTGTTTTTGTAAGGCATGGGGAGATCCAGTCATTTGCCCAGAATCACAGGATGTTGAGCGTCCCTGCCGAGACTCGAAACCGGTTCAAGGTCGACAGCCATAGCCGCTAGGCCACATCATTCATATATATGTATATATATATATTAGCCACCAATGTCGTCCCACACGAAGGGCGCACTTTGCACAGCTGGTGCGCGTGGCGAGGCAGGACTAGCCTCGAATTACATTTTTCACCAAAAAGATAATCACGCAGCACTCTCCCAAGGGGTAGATTTAATAAACGGTTTTATTCCTTTAGCAAGCCATTACTCCTTCCACCACCAACGCGTTTCAACCGACAGGTCTTGATCACGGTGCAAACAGTAGTCCCTCTACAGTTTCACTCATTTATACTGCACACCCAGTTGGCACATTATGGTGCATTCTGGGACTAGTAGTTTTATCATATCAATTACACCCAAATTGTGACTCAAAAAACTTTATGTAAACAAATTGTCACCATTGTCAATAAATGAATTGTTAGCAAGGATTATTTTACAAAAAGTTGTTATTGTGGGTATTTATCACTTATCCTGTTAGAATAATGATGATTCCCTGCACTTGGGATCGGGTAGGTATAGGAGCGATTTTAAATTTCTGTCTCAGTGACTTCATTTTTATAATTTGTACTAAACAAAATATATTTTCGCCCTCTCTTTGTACACCATCAATGACTTAGTGCCCAATATCATAGTACATCCCAAATATTCACTTTCAAGGCTTAGTGCCCCATCATTTACAACCACTCAATTCAGATGATAAGCCATACCCTAATTTCCTTGTCCATTGTTCACCATAATTTATAAATTTTCTAGATTCATTATACACTTTCTTGTACTCTTTGTTAAATAATTAAAAACATTGTTACTACATCTCTCATAGGTGTACATGCATCTCTTCATCCCCATTTAACCCTGTAGGGAACTTGGTTTTAAATCTAATAATCAGTCTCGATTCTAAGCGTCTCAATTTGAGGGTTCTGTTCCCCCTCTTTCATGCACAGGAACCGTTGCCAGACCAAAATATATCATGTCTTTCCATGTTCTTCCACTGTGAGTTAACATATGTTTGGACATCGCATATGTTAAGTCTTTGTTCTGAATTGCCCTTGTATGTTCAAGAATCCATTTTTTAAGGGGACAGATCGTACTACCAATGTAGCGTTTGCCACAATAGCACTCCAAACAATATACTACATGTGTAGTATTGCATGTGATGCTATCAGTAATGTTAAAAATCTTTCCTGATGGATCGATAATAGCTTTCACATTTCTTCCAATTTTACATGCTTTGCAATGACTACATTTGCTAAATCCCTTTTGTAATCCTTGTAACCATGTTTCTGGGCGTTTATTCACAAAGTGACTTTTAACCAATTTATCCGACAACGACGGTGCCTTTCTATAAGATATTTGAGGCCGATTTCCCAGTTGTTTACCAATATCAGGGTCTTTCAATAAGATGTTCCAATACTTATTCAGGGAGTTTCGGATCTTAAAACTTTCTTTACTGTAAGTCATTACCATTCTTATTGGTTCTTTAGCTTTGTTGTTTATATTTTTGTCTTTTCTTCTTATCAGTGTGTCAGCCCTCGTGATTGATCTGGCTTTCATTTCTCCGCGTTTGATGTCATTAAATTGATAACCTCTCTGTAAAAAGCGTTGTTTTGTTTCTTTGAATTTCGAATTAATTTCCTTTTTATTGGAACAATTCCGCTTCATTCGAATAAATTCACCATACGGTATGTTCTTTTTCAGACTCTCTGGGTGAAAACTCTTTCCATGGAGCACACTATTTGTCGCCGTACTCTTCCTAAAGACTGTTGTTTCTATCTGATCCGCTTCCACATATACCTTGGTGTCTAGAAATACAATCTCTTTTGCGCTAATGTTGTGCGTGAACTTAAATCCCACATTGTTATTATTTAGTATCTCCAGAAATTCTAGAAATTCTGCTTCAGTTCCATTCCAAAGGAGAAAGAGGTCATCTATAAATCGTAGCCAAAGAACTACTTTGGCCACGTATTGGTCGTTTCCCTCTCTCCAAGCTATGGTTTTCTCCCACCAGCCCATTACAAGGTTGGCATAACTTGGAGAGAAGGAAACTCCCATCCCAGTACCACACTTCTGGGAATAAATGTCCTTGTTAAAGAGAAATACATTATTTCTCAGGCACAATTCAATCATATCAAGGACCATCACGCAATGTCGCAATTGTTCAACAGGTTTTTGTTTTAAAAAGTATGTTATTGCTTGTAGGCCTATATCATGGTTGATCGACGTATACAATGATACGACATCAATGGTCACTAATAGGTAATCTTTTTGCCATTCTGTATTCATGAGTATCCTCAGGAAATCCCCCGTATCTTTTATATATGATGTTAATGTGGGGACAATTGGAGCCAGAAAATGATCAACGTATAAGGAAACATTTTGATAAAGTGATTCACAACTCGAAATAATGGGTCTCCCAGGAGGTTTATTTAAGGTTTTATGCACTTTCGGAAGAAAGTATATCGTTGGAATTATAGGCGCATCATTTCTTAAAAATTGTACCTCTTGTTCGCTGAGTAGACCTTTATCCTGCCATTGTTTCAATTTCATATTTAGGTCCATGACTAATTCATTCACTGGATTTTTCTTCAATTTCTCATAATTATTTACATCATTTAATTGCTGCATAGCCTCTGCGATGTAATCCTCTTTATCTAAAATGACTATGTTACCCCCTTTGTCGGCGGGTTTTATTTCTATTGATGTGTTATTTATGAGCGACTCCAATGCTTGCCGTTCTAATTGGCTTAGATTTTCTTTGAAATGTCCCCGTTTCACATTGTTTAATTTTTCCAAGTCAGCAGATACTAGATCGTAAAATGTATCTATCCGATTCCCGGGATGTAAAAAGGGACAGAATTTTGACTTCTCCCTGAATTGGGTAATTGGATGTACATCAGTTCTGATGCCCATTTCCTGCAAGATTTGTGAGTCTGAGATGTCTTCCTCTTCTATCTCATTAGCCAGACCATATGCTGTCCTTAAACTATTAATTTCGGCAATGGTCAGTTCCTGTAAAGGCTCATCATTTTGGTTTCTACTTTCCTCCATATTTGGTTGATTTTGTCTGTCCTGTTTGTTAAAGAACTTTGCCAGTTTAAGTTTACGCACATACTTGTATAAGTCTATTTTAGTCTCTACAAGATCAAAATGTTTTTCCGGACAAAATGTTAATCCCTTGTTCAGTAGGCTTTCCTCCGCTCTTGTTAGGACATGTTTAGATAGATTAATAATCAAGTAGGGTTCCTTCATTTCTGATTTTTCTAGTTCTTTGTCACCCGATTGCGCAGGTGATAACCTCTTGTTTTTTCGACAACTTCTTCTGGTTTTTCGTCCTTTCCTTTTGCTTGTGATCTCCCTCTTCCTCTCCCCCGTCCCATGCCTCGTCCTCTCCCTCTTCCTCTTGGTGTTTGCTGGTCTAGATACACTAATTTCATTTCGTCTAAAAAAGAGGTACATTGTCCAGTTATAGATTGTCCCTCTCCTTCGCTGAAATCTGTATCAGACTCACTTTGAGTTGTGTTGGGGGATTCCAATGGTTGTTTTTTATTTGAACTTATTTGTTGTTTTAATGCTTTGAACCGTTTAGCAAAGGTCAATATTGTGCCGGTTTCGTAGTCATGCTCATCTCTGCGGAACTTACGTTCCTTGCGCTCTTCGACCTCCCTCTCGTGCTTATCTAGATTGCGTTCCATCTCCTTTCTTAATTTTTTAGATTCCTCCTCTTGATTTAATGCAAGGATACGAGTCTCCAACTCAGCTATCTCTTTATGCAGTTCATCCACATCGATTTTGGCATATTTGACTATTATTAGCATCATATTATGCGAGCACTGCATATTGTTCTTCCCCCATTCTACCAGCATCTCCGGTCGAGTCTCAGGGTGGTTGGGTAGAGTAAATATACGGAGGCCCCTTGGCACTCTCTCACATTCAATGTATTTCTCCAAAGTAAGAACTTCCCAGCTTTTGGTTATTTCCCTTTTAAGCTTCCTTTCTAATTGAACATACAGTTGTTTGAGAGTTATGTTACCCGTATTACTCTCTTTATCTTTTTCTTTGCGATTTGTCATTGGCTTGTTGCCCTTTTGAAACATTATCTCAGCTCTTTGCGAGCGCTTGATAGCTCTCTCCTCCATAATATGGTGAACACAAAAATATATTAACAAATGGTAAACAAAAGATCTATGCCTCGTGTGTTGTTAAGGCTGAGACCACAACTTGTACTGGAAGGAGTAATTACCAATAGTTCAATGGCTCATTTGCACAAATTATTCACCGTTACGCTCCCTGGGTAGTGACTCAATTAGTCAAAGGTACATGCAGTTCATACATCGTGTACTATGCTTGTTTAATTTTCCTTTTGTCACTCGCTGCGACCTCGTTCTCCTGCTCGCATTAATACGATGCCGCGCTCTCACCTTCTTTCATCCGAAGTGGCGCTGTATTTCATTCGGCATTTGCATCATGTTTAACTTCCTCCGTAGTACGAGCCGGATGATCGAGTGTGTTTTCTTTTTTTCTCTGCCAACACAGTCTTTGAAGCTGCCGGTCTTCTAGTTCACTCGCTGATTAACACAGCGCGACCTTCCGACACCATTCCTGGCAGTCTTCTTTTGTTGTTTAGAAAACACTGCGGTCGGGCGCTCCTTCGTTTATTTAATTAGCCACCAATGTCGTCCCACACGAAGGGCGCACTTTGCACAGCTGGTGCGCGTGGCGAGGCAGGACTAGCCTCGAATTACATTTGTCACCAAAAAGATAATCACGCAGCACTCTCCCAAGGGGTAGATTTAATAAACGGTTTTATTCCTTTAGCAAGCCATTACTCCTTCCACCACCAACGCGTTTCAACCGACAGGTCTTGATCACGGTGCAAACAGTAGTCCCTCTACAGTTTCACTCATTTATACTGCACACCCAGTTGGCACATTATGGTGCATTCTGGGACTAATAGTTTTATCATATCAATTACACCCAAATTGTGACTCAAAAAACTTTATGTAAACAAATTGTCACCATTGTCAATAAATGAATTGTTAGCAAGGATTATTTTACAAAAAATTGTTATTGTGGGTATTTATCACTTATCCTGTTAGAATAATGATGATTCCCTGCACTTGGGATCGGGTAGGTATAGGAGCGATTTTAAATTTCTGTCTCAGTGACTTCATTTTTTAATTTGTACCAAACAAAATATATTTTCGTCCTCTCTTTGTACACCATCAATGACTTAGTGCCCAATATCATAGTACATCCCAAATATTCACTTTCAAGGCTTAGTGCCCCATCATTTACAACCACTCAATTCAGATGATAAGCCATACCCTAATTTCCTTGTCCATTGTTCACCATAATTTATACATTTTCTAGATTCATTATACACTTTCTTGTACTCTTTGTTAAATAATTAAAAACATTGTTACTACATCTCTCATAGGTGTACATGCATCTCTTCATCCCCATTTAACCCTGTAGGGAACTTGGTTTTAAATCTAATAATCAGTCTCGATTCTAAGCGTCTCAATTTGAGGGTTCTGTTCCCCCTCTTTCATGCACAGGAACCGTTGCCAGGCCAAAATATATCATGTCTTTCCATGTTCTTCCACTGTGAGTTAACATATGTTTGGACATCGCATATGTTAAGTCTTTGTTCTGAATTGCCCTTGTATGTTCAATAATCCGTTTTTAAGGGGACAGATCGTACTACCAATGTAGCGTTTGCCACAATAGCACTCCAAACAATATACTACATGTGTAGTATTGCATTTGATGCTATCAGTAATGTTAAAAATCTTTCCTGATGGATCGATAATAGCTTTCACATTTCTTCCAATTTTACATGCTTTGCAATGACTACATTTGCTAAATCCCTTTTGTAATCCTTGTAACCATGTTTCTGGGCGTTTATTCACAAAGTGACTTTTAACCAATTTATCCGACAACGACGGTGCCTTTCTATAAGATATTTGAGGCCGATTTCCCAGTTGTTTACCAATATCAGGGTCTTTCAATAAGATGTTCCAATACTTATTCAGGGAGTTTCGGATCTTAAAACTTTCTTTACTGTAAGTCATTACCATTCTTATTGGTTCTTTAGCTTTGTTGTTTATATTTTTGTCTTTTCTTCTTATCAGTGTGTCAGCCCTCGTGATTGATCTGGCTTTCATTTCTCCGCGTTTGATGTCATTAAATTGATAACCTCTCTGTAAAAAGCGTTGTTTTGTTTCTTTGAATTTCGAATTCATTTCCTTTTATTGGAACAATTCCGCTTCATTCGAATAAATTCACCATACGGTATGTTCTTTTTCAGACTCTCTGGGTGAAAACTCTTTCCATGGAGCACACTATTTGTCGCCGTACTCTTCCTAAAGACTGTTGTTTCTATCTGATCCGCTTCCACATATACCTTGGTGTCTAGAAATACAATCTCTTTTGCGCTAATGTTGTGCGTGAACTTAAATCCCACATTGTTATTATTTAGTATCTCCAGAAATTCTAGAAATTCTGCTTCAGTTCCATTCCAAAGGAGAAAGAGGTCATCTATAAATCGTAGCCAAAGAACTACTTTGGCCACGTATTGGTCGTTTCCCTCTCTCCAAGCTATGGTTTTCTCCCACCAGCCCATTACAAGGTTGGCATAACTTGGAGATTATTTAACAAAGAGTACAAGAAAGTGTATAATGAATCTAGAAAATGTATAAATTATGGTGAACAATGGACAAGGAAATTAGGGTATGGCTTATCATCTGAATTGAGTGGTTGTAAATGATGGGGCACTAAGCCTTGAAAGTGAATATTTGGGATGTACTATGATATTGGGCACTAAGTCATTGATGGTGTACAAAGAGAGGGCGAAAATATATTTTGTTTAGTACAAATTATAAAAATGAAGTCACTGAGACAGAAATTTAAAATCGCTCCTATACCTACCCGATCCCAAGTGCAGGGAATCATCATTATTCTAACAGGATAAGTGATAAATACCCACAATAACAACTTTTTGTAAAATAATCCTTGCTAACAATTCATTTATTGACAATGGTGACAATTTGTTTACATAAAGTTTTTTGAGTCACAATTTGGGTGTAATTGATATGATAAAACTACTAGTCCCAGAATGCACCATAATGTGCCAACTGGGTGTGCAGTATAAATGAGTGAAACTGTAGAGGGACTACTGTTTGCACCGTGATCAAGACCTGTCGGTTGAAACGCGTTGGTGGTGGAAGGAGTAATGGCTTGCTAAAGGAATAAAACTGTTTATTAAATCTACCCCTTGGGAGAGTGCTGCGTGATTATCTTTTTGGTGAAAAATATATATATATATATATATATATCGCAGAAACACCATTTTCTTCCGCAGTTCGATTCCAAAGAACCAGAAAGCAGGAACGGACTCCTCTTATTTTGTTCAAAATAGTTTTTTATTGCTCTGTGCGCTGTGCCGCCATGACACGTTTCGGCCTGTGCAGGCCTTGATCACATGACTCGCCTACAAGGCTATCCCAAATTTAAAGTGCTAGTGCATACCATAGACATAGAAAACATACTTCCACCTAAAAATAGCGTTATATGGCATAAAATCATCAAAATCACAATGTGAAAAGCTGATACCATTGTAATAATGTCACATGTGTGCAATTATAAAATATCTGTATAAATACGTTTAGCAAACTGAATATAAATATAATAAATATTAAATATTCAATATTTAAAAAAACATTTGTTGTTAAATGTTCATTGCCCTTACATTGTTCTCAATCCTTAAGTAATTGATAATCACATGGAATGTCCATACACCAAAATTACTGTATAATACATTAGTATAAATTTAAGACATAAAGGAGAGTTTTGTTTCCAATGTGGATTGCACTAAATCACATCGTGTTTGACATATATTGCCCCAATGGGCTTATATACTGTTTGTTATGCCACATATAAATTGCTAAGATGTTCTACAAACCGTGTACAAAATCTAAAATGTGTACCTAGTGAAACTGCTTTTACTCCAACAAGTTACCGTAAAAGCTATATAAAGTGCTAGTGACTATGATTACATACAATTAAAAATAAAGAACCAATAACATATGGTACTTTATGCTAATCCTTTTTGCTGGGAAAGCAAAAATACCAGATTTAAGATAGCAGCGTGTTTAACCAAATTTGTGTGCCTAAATGCAAATGATTACTAACTGTTCACAGATCAGCCTTTAAATAAAAGGAAAGTTAATTCATTTACAACCAGGTGTACAGATCCTCAGTGGTGTTAAGCCCATGGGGGCTCTTACTGTCTAGTTCTAATATGTATCTAGTTTCGAGTTTCCTTAATATTGCCTCCCTATCTCCACCCCGTCTGAGCGGTGGCACCGAATCTATGGCAAAATATTTAAGATGTTGCAGGTTATTGCCATGCATCTCACTGAAATGGCGAGCTACTGGGTAACTTGGGTCGGAATTAGTTATAGCCCTCAAGTGCTGGAGGATTCTCTTGTGGACCTGCAGCTTCGTGCTTCCCACGTACTGCAGTCCACAAGAGCACTCCAGCACATAGATGGCGAATTCCGTTTTCCAGGTAATCAGTTTACTTATTGTTTTGGGCTTATCCCCAAATGGCACTTTGAACGATGTTTTATTAACGCCACGTTTGCACGCTTTACATGACGAGCAACGCACAAAACCTTTGTGACCTACAAGCCAGCTTGTACCTGTTCTCATCTCAGGGCTACTGTTTACTAAAAGGTCGCTTGTGGACATGGCTTTTCTGTAAACTACAGTAGGTACCGCCGGTAAGGTGTCCCCCACGACTGGATCACTAAGGACTAGATGCCAGTTCTTTTTTACAATTCGCATCATATAGTCCTTCTGTTTGTTGTACGTGAGAATTAGTCTGGGATTGCTGTCCCTAGGTTGTGTATTGTTGCTCTGACTGGCCCTGCTGTTGGATGGTTTGAAAAGTAAATCTTTTCTGCAAAGCTTACTTGTGAGTTGGATAGCCTGATCTACAATACTTTCAGAGTAGCCTCTCTCTAGGAAGTTTATCTTACTCGCTTCTTGTGCCTCTGCTAGATCTTCTGTGTTGCTGCATATGCGGCAAATTCTGAGCATTTCCCCATAGGGGATACTATTTTAGTATGCCTGGGATGGAAACTTGAGGAATGTAGAATCGTATTGCCCGCAGTAGGTTTTCAATACAGTTTCGTTGACAAGTGGTCACCTGCTACATAAATTTCAACATCCAAAAAACAAATTTTCTCATTACTGAGATTACTTGTAAAGTGCAGATTTAAATTGTTGATGTTAATTTTGTTAACAAAATCTTCAGCACTTACTCTTGTCCCCTGCCAAATAACGAATAAATCATCAACATATCTTGTCCACTTGACAACATGTTCTGACATGACATCTGCATAATCATTATTCAGTATGACTTCCTCCCAATACCCCATGTGGAGGCAAGCATAACTGGGCGAAAGGCTCGCCCCCATCGCTATCCCTCTCACTTGTTGGTAGATCTGTTGGTGAAATAGGAAGAAGTTATTGTCCAGGCAGAACTGTATCAGGCTGGTGAGCATTTTGTTATGTTGATAATATTCGATTGATCTCGTGCCCAAAAAATGCTCCACCGCTTTAATTCCGTCCTTGTGATGTATGGACGTGTAAAGATTTGACACATCCAATGTCATTAGCCAATACCCTTGTTGCCACTTTACATTGTAGATTTGTTTTAAAAAGTCCGTTGTGTCCTGGACATAAGATGGAAGTGTCCTTACATGACTCTGTAGAAAAGAATCTACATACAATGAAACGTTCTCGAGCAGGCTTTGTTTTGCCGATATTATGGGCCTGCCCGGAGGGTTCTTCATATCTTTATGCACCTTCGGTATGAAATAAATTACCGGAGTTATGGGATGATCGTTTTTCATAAATCGGTACTCTTCCTGATTTATGAGTCCCGCACTTTTCCAGGCCAAAGGTTTGCTATATAGTGCATTTTGAGCTGCCAGTAAAATTTGTTTATTACCCAATATATAGCAGTTGCGGTCTCCAAATTGTGACATGGCTTCCTTAAAGTCCTGTTGTTTGGGCCAAATCACGACGTTGCCGCCCTTATCTGAATTGTGGATTACCAGTGTGTCATTATCACGCAATTTCTTGATCAGTTGATGATATTTGTACTGATTCCCATTGTATTTCTTCTTACTGGCTGATGTTTGATAATATAGCTTCTTGATATCTAATGTTATTATTTCATTGAACATATCTATGGAATCTCTAGGCATGATTGGCACAAATTTTGATTTAGGCTTGAACCCTGTTGCGCTTGTGGCATTTGTTTTGACTCCCTGTTGGTCCATCATTTGTTGTGTAGACTGTGATGTCAGTGGCAGAGGTTCTGGATTTTGTAGATCTTGTAAGTCACCCAGCAGTCTTACATCCGACGCCGTTAACACCGTAGCATTGCTTGGTGTTTTTACACTTGTTGTTGATATGCTGGCTCGGTTAAGTTGTTGAAGATGGAATTTTTTTAATTTTAATTTCCGGATGAACTTGTAAATATCTGCCCTGGTCTGAGGGTAATTGAAATAGCTTGCTGGACTGTATAAAAGTCCCAGTGCCAATAGCTGTTGTTCGGCAGTGTCTAGGTTGATGTTAGATAGGTTAACTATGGTGTTATTGGATGATGAACTATGATTTACTTTCGTTGCCAGCCCTTGTTCGCTGGTTTCTTGTTGTAGCGCTTTTTGGTGTTGGCGCCTCCGTCGCTTTCTTTCCCGGCGTCTTCTGTTGTGCCTTTGTTTGTTTTGTTGTTTAAGTTCCTCGGGCGCAGCGTTTGGCGCATTTCCTCTCTTAAAAAATTCAACTCATCTGCGAGTGAATGTTTCTGTTTACGTTGCTCAGAACCTCCCATTGCTCCTTGAATTAGCTCAACATCCGAGCCACTATCAATTGCCGAACTGAGGTCCGATAAAGATGATGCCGCCTAAGTATCCCGGCTGGGACCTGCTGTCACCTCTCTTGGTCCATTAGATTATATAATATATATATATATATATATGTATATATAGCCTGTTTTTATGGCGCTCTGTGATGGTGCGTGATCCTGCGGTCGAGCCAACGAAGATTTTTGCTAGGAACCAAAAATCTTCGTTAATGCAATAAATCATCAAAGACTGGTACAATCTAATCCAGAGTGCGATATATATATATCAACAAACAAAGCGGTCAAAGCGGTGCGCACTGACTGCAGGTGCCAGAGTTAGAACTTGACCAAAGTCCCCAAAATTAGTTGACCCCAACGATTATGCTGCTCTCTTGTGGGCTCTGAGTCCCAAATATATTTAATTAGTACCACTGTTCCCCCTACGTGTTTCAGCCATTACGGTACAAGTCTGTTAGCAATTGTGATGTCGATTACTTCCCCTTTTATCCCTTAGTGGGAATTCTGGTACTTGTAGTAGCCTTATTTAAGTAATACATTTCTGTTGTTAAACACAGATCATATTTAATTTTTAATTTCTGTGCAAACATCACTTCAATATGTAAGAAAATTCTTCAAGTTACCAGTGTCATTTAAGCAGTTCACAATTGTTTCCTGTACCAGACATGGTTTTCACAAAGCTCACAAACCCCTTCCATTTCCAGGGTCGCATCGGTATGAGGAAAATATGTGCCAAGGACATACACTCACCCTCTTCTGTGAGGCTGTCCCTGGCATTTCTTCTATTGCAGGGAACACCAAGGCGTGCTTTGAAGTCATTGCCTATCCGGGCTGATTTGTCTTCAAATATACAGTACACACGCAGGAGACTCGTGTCCCTTGTTACACCTTTGCAACGAACTTCAGATTGATTTTGAAAATAAAGGACTTGGATAAGTCATCTGTCGTCGAGTGTGTCCTTACCTTCCGGACAACTTTGGAAACATTATTCATGGCAGTGTGGCCGTGGAGGGCTGCACCACCAATGAATGGGAAAAGGGCTGCAGGGCTTTGAACTATGCAGAGCTTGTAAGCGGGAGGACAGCTTCACAATTAAAATCGGAGCGCACTGTGAAGCCCACTGGAGGGCTATGAAAATTCATGAATATTAACTGTTTAAACACAGTACCCACTGGAGGGAGATAATTGTGTGCACTACAAGTCCCAGCATGCCTTCACGATTGAAACCACCTGGGAGGTCCCCACTAGAGGATGAGTATATTAATCGCATGCAGTGAGAATACAGGAGTTGGTGCCTCTGTATAAAACCGAGTGATAAAGGGGGAAATATTGTAATCATGAGTCTGCAACAATATCTAACTGAAGCGAACCGACAATTGAAAAACAGAAGACATTGCCGAATACTCCCAGATAACCCCATCCAAGTACATATGGCCCAGTTTTCCTCGAAGTTAAAGGATTGGCATGAGAGAGGGCTTTTGGATATAGAAGAATATAAGTATTTGAACACCTCTTATCCAATAACCCCCACCATCTACTTTTTACCAAAGGCGCACAAGGACCTCATTAACCCACCAGGCAGGACGATAGTGAGCTCGATTGGAGCACTATTGGAAAATACATCTAGGTTCATAGATATTTTTCTCTTTCGTTATGTGAAAAACCTACCATCTTATCTACGTGATTCACAAGACTTCCTCAATAGAATCAACAAGCTCCCCTGGAAACCAAACTATCTAATGGCTACTATGGATGTGGTGTCCTTGTACACCTCAATCCAACATCAAGATGGCATGGATGCCTGTAGATATTTCTTAAAGACACGCTCAGTCTCCTTGTTGGAACACACGGATATGTTAATGCAGATGATAGAATTCTGTCTGCACCACAACGTCTTCACGTTCAACAACAAGTACTATCTCCAAACCCAAGGAACGGCCATGGGGACATCATTTGCCCCAAAGTACGAAAATGTATTCATGGGCCTCTGGGAAGCGGAGGAAGTGTGGAAGAAATCTAACAAGGAGAAGATGGAACAGATAATATTGTGGCTCCGATTTATTGACGACCTCTTCCTAATATGGGAAGGGGAGGGAGCTGATTTGGAAAAATTCTTGAAATCACTAAATCAGAATGCATTCAATCTTCAATTTACTTATGATATACAAGATCAGGAGATTAACTATCTGGACACCACAGTATATATCAACACAAACAACAAAATCTGCAGTAAAATGTACAGAAAGCCTACCAGCACAAACAGTATTTTGCATGTCAACAGTGGACACCCTCTGCCTTTAAAATGGAGTGTCCCGTACGGGGAGTTTCTAAGAGTCAGACGATGTTGCTCAGAGGAGGAAGATTTTAAACATCAAGCAAGGGAAATGTACACAAGATTCTTAAGCAGAGGATACCCGGATGTGAGTCTGAATGAAGCCCTGAGGAGAGCTGGCGCAAAGAAAAGAGAAACACTGTTAACATCAAATATAGAGTGCAATCAAACCAGACTGAAAAGTGACCAAGAAGTGAGATTTATAACTAAATTCAATACATCAAGTACCAAAGTTAGAAATATACTCAGGGACAACTGGAAGATCCTACTCATGGATGAAGATCTAAAAGAAGTACTGTCACAGAAACCAAACATCACGTACAGTAAGTCACCCTCATTGGGGGATATTTTAACCAGCTCCCATATGAGACCAGTGGATGCCCTAGCCAATATAACAACATGGATACCGACTACTGCACAGGGTTTTCTCAAATGTACAAAATGTAAAGCCTGCAGGTATGGAAAGAACAAGAGTGAATTTAAAACCATTTATGGCTCAAACAACAAAATTACTTGTGAAACACAATCGGTAGTATATGCTTTGGAATGTCAATGTGGAATCCAATACGTAGGCAGTACCATCAATAAACTTAAACTACGTATATTGCAACATCTAAGAGCAGTCATGAATAAAGACAACCAATTCGCTATGGCAAAGCATATGTGTGGGAAAAACATGATGGCAAGCCTGAGAACATAACATACTATGGCATCAAACATATACAGAAAAAACCGAGAGAAGGAAACACAGAACTGGAACTACGACGTGAGGAGTCAAGGATGATCCTCCTACTGGGTACAGAGGCTCCCAATGGGCTCAATGCCGATGCTGAATTATACATCCACATCTAAATAGAAACTTTGGGAACCTATGGCACCACCAACAGCCGACAGAAAAAGGACTTACTTGATGGATAATTCCCACATCAATATGATTTGAAATCAAGTGATAATGTGATAATGAACATTAAAAGTGGACTGCCCTCTGGATTTTTAAATCCAGAAATGTGATGGAGCTTTAGATGTAACTATGTGAGGGATTACTAATATGGGGTCATGGTTTACAAACTTCTCACCAATTGGTCTTAGGATGTTATCAATTGACATGGAAGAGTGGATATGCTTTTATGATGTGAAGGATTACAAAGGAGTGGTACTATGGAACATGATAAAAATAGGGACTTTTTTCCGAAGAGATTGTTATCTTACGTGTAGCATTTTCCAGTTTTTTAGGGCATGTTGTCACTTTCAATTGGATTACAGACTATTGTTGTCATTTATGAGATCTATAGCGCCTTGCACTTTATAAAGTTGCAGGTTACAACTTGTGATGTTCACAGCACCATGCACTTTAGGGAAAACATGGGGATGTCTCTAAGGGCGATTAGATCATGTAGGATTTAACACAAAAATTTGACCTGCTTTATGTAGAAATGTGGATAAGAGTGATTTTAAGCATGATAAGATGGTCCTATTACCTGTTTACAGCATGATGGCACTTTAAAATCAAGGTACTGTTTAATAGAGCAATGGCACTTTCAATATCTTAGGGACTGTATACGAATATAATAGTACTTTGAAGAATGAATTATAAAGTTAACTTGGATGTATTTGATTGAATTTTACCTGCTTTTATCTGTCTTATCCATTTATTATGTGTTGGAAGTAATAACCGACAAGGAGATGGAAGGATGGAAGGATATGGCCCTCTGACATGTAGAAACAAACCTAAATAAATAACAATTTTTTCTGGTCCTAATACATGATCTGGTTCCATTTTTACTCTCCTGTACTACTACTCTTTTACACACTTTTTACACACTTTTTTACTCTCCTGGGTATTTTACTCTCCTGGATACTTCACTTTCACATATAGATACCTCTCTCCCTTTTATGTCTTTTTGCACTTATAAATGCACATTTGCACGTCTGCACACCTCCTCATCTCCAACCTTGACTTAGGTTAAGAATAGAAGAACATATTTTCCTCTTTTATAAAGTATGAAATTCTAAATTTTCACTCTTCTCTCCCCTTTCCTTGCCCCTGTTTTTCTTGGGAAAGATCATAAAAATGAAAAATAATTTTTTCCAGGAGGTTATTTTTTGAATGTTATATGACCCACTGGACTAGGTGATTAGCTGAATTGTGGATATACAGGTACTTTACCTTGATTGGACAGCAACCACAACTTAAGCTAACACAAATGACATGTTATGGGTACTTGAACCATAATTGGAAAACCAGTGTCAACATAACAAATGACATGTCATGACTAAATACCATTGTAATGTAAAAATGGAAATTTGGAATAAGGACATGTGGGTACATCCTATAGAAATATAATTATTACCTCCTGTGTGTAGTGCAAAAAATGTGAAAAATAACAAAAAAATGAAAAAGAATGTAAAAATATACGAAATAAATTGTGTATGTATCTCTTTAAATTGTGGAGAAATTTTTGGAGGGAATTTTCCCTTTAAATGGCTTGTCTATACTCATACACTCTATAACCTTGTCGAAGGCTCAGGCCGAAACGCGTAGGTCTTTATTTGCACTGTCGGTGGCATGATATAGATAAAATAAAAGGACATACTCTGATCCTGCAAGGACCTGGCTGTGCTGTTTTCTTCTGAGCCCTGGGAATGGGGGGCTGCTCTGGTGAAGAAAATTCGGAATATATATATATATATATATACATACATAAATATATATACATATATATATACACATGTATATATATATATATATATATATATATATATATATTTATTTATATATATATATATACACACATGCATACATAAATATATATATATACCAAAATAAATATATATACACACACACACACAGACACACATTTAAAATTGGTCCAAACACATATTTTGCACTGGAAGGGTACACCTCCTTTGGTGTTTTTGAAATTCAAAACTCAAATCATAAACAGCTGCAAAAAAACCCAAAAAAAACAATAAACCTATTAGAATTGTCCTGCTCATACCTTTTCCCACCAAAACCAATGTTTTCAGGAGAACCTTGTTCAACGCGTAACTGACTTACAGAAGTCTTCATCAGATACAACCTTCAACCTTGTCCCAGTGGAAGAATTTTACTTCCATGAAAAAGATATAGAGGCAGATTTACAAACTTGTCATGCAACAGAGCATGGCAACCAAAGTTGCTGCACTGCGTTGTGCGAGAATGGAGAGTTGGATATCGCCAAATCGACTTAGATATGGCACTCTTGTCCACTTCCCTAGCGCTGACACACAATCAGTCTAGTGCCATACACATGCCCTTTTACCATAGTGGAAAGCTGCCTGAGTTGTCTAGAATAGGCTCTGTACTGGAGAGTACCCTTCCAGTACAAAATTCTATGTTCAGACAAACTTTCAAACATTTCCACTTTGTATATGTGCTGCACATTGCAGCACACATGCAAAGACAGAAAAGTTCGGATAAGTAAACACAGTCTACTTTTAAATACCATGGTCAAAGAGGCATTATTTGAGCTGACCAACTGGTAGCAGGAAGGGCGTCCCACCAGGGATGAGGTTCTGCAAAGTGCAGAGGAAGTGCCCTACACTTGAGGGCTACAGAGGCAGGCTGAGGCCCAGGCAGCTGGCAACACCTCTGGTGATCACCTGATTTACTGGAAGAAAGGTCTCCTGTGTGGTGAGCCTAATGTTTCTGAGCCTGGTATAGCCTGTGTTTTAATGGTCCCCCAGTGCTACTGGGCCTTCCTACTGGCGATGACTCACATTGTACCCCTGCCAGGACATCTTGGGCAGGACAAGACCTTTGAAAGGCTTGTCACGATTTGTATTGGCCCTGGATGAGAATGGCCTCAGATGTGTTCTGCAGGTCATGCCCTACCTGCCAGGCCAGTGGCGAGTTGGAAGGTAAGCACAAGGCTCCCCTGCAGCCATTCTCTGTTGTTGGCACTCCCTTTGAATGGATGGGCATCAACATTGCTGGGCTTCTGGGCCCCAAGATTGTCCTTGGCAACAGGTTTATCATGGTATTGCTGGACTATGCCACCTGGTACCTGGAGGCTATACCTCTTGAGGGTGGTGACTGCACCCACAGTGGCCAGGGCACTGATGGGGATGTTTACTCATGTGGGGTTCCCTAAGGAGGTGGTATCTGACTGGGGTACCAACTTCATTTTGGCGTACATAAAAGTCCATGTGGAGGAGAACCTACAAGTTCTCCACTCCTTACCACCCCCAAACCAATGAGCTTGTTGGGATATTCAACAAGACCCTAAAAGGCATGAACATGGGCCTGTCAGAGCCTTTGAGGCAGAAGTGGAATGTCCATCTGCCATGCCTTTTGTTTGCTTACAGGGAACTTCTGTACGGGCACCGTCTGCGAGGACCTCTCAGTCTGGTAAAGGAGGGCTAGGAGCAAGGTCCCAGGAAGGCCCCCCAGGATGTGATAAGCTGCATGCTGGCACTCTGTACCCAGATGAAGTGCTTCTGGAAGGAAGTCAAAAAGAATCTAGATGCCAGCAAGGAGGTCATGCAATGGTTGTATGATCAGAAGGCCACTCTGGTCGAGTTTACGCCTGGCCAAAAGGTGTGGGTGATGGAGCCTGTGAAACCCAGGGTCCTGCAAGACTTCTGGTCTGGGCCCTATGAGGTGAAAGGCCAAAAGAGTGAGGTCATCTATCTGGTGAACCTGAAGACTCCCAGGAATCCTTTAAGGATTTTGCACATAAATCGCTTCAAACCCCACTTCAAGAGGTCTGAGGTAACCATGCTCCTGGTCATAGATGATGGAGTGAAGGAGGAGAGTGAACCCCTCTCTGACCTTCTTCCTTCTAAGGAGCAGGATTGGTCACTGGAGGGTGTCAGCCTCTCCCCTACACTGACCCTAGAACAAGAGAGAGACTGCAGCCAGTTGTTGGGCAGTTTGCCTCTCTCTTCTCCCTTACTCCAGGACTCACTACCTGGTGCACACACTAAACTGATACTGTGGACAAGATGCCAGTGAATGGTAAAATCTACAGGCTGTCTGAGCATTAAGGAGGAGGTCTCCAAGATGCTGAAGCTAGGGGCAATTGAGCCTTCAAACACTCCTTGGTCCAGCCCAGTGGTGTTGGTCCCCAAAGCTGATCTAGGAACCAGCCCAGAACTTAGGTTCTGTGTGGATTACCAGGGACTCAACACAGTCACCAAGACCGGCACACACCCCGTCCCCAAGCTGATGAGCTCATAGATCAGTTGGGAGCTGCCAAGTTCCTCAGCACATTTGAGTTAAGCTATGGGTACTGGCAGGACACTTCCAGTTCCTGGTGATGCCCTGTGGATTGAAGAACACTCCTGCCACCTTCCAGAGTTTAGTTAAGAAGGTTCTGACTGGTTTGCAGAACTTTAGTGCCACCTATCTAGATGACATTGCGGTCTTCTGTTCTAGCTGGGGTGACCACTTGTACTACCTCAGAGAAGTGCAGGCCTGACTATCAAGGCCAGTAAGTGCCAGACAGGGCAGGGTTCAATGGTCTACTTGGGAACCCAAGTGGGAGGAGCCAAGGAGCAGCCCCACGAAGCCAAGATCGGAATCCCCCAAGACAGGTGATTATTACAGTAGATTCATCAAGGGGCATGGCATCATTTTTGCACTCTTGACAAAGCTGACTGCTAAAAAACAGCCCAGATGGGTGATCTGGACAGAGGTGTGACAGAACGCTTTTGATACCCTGAAGGAGGCCATGTGCGCAGCACCCATGCTCAACGTCCCTGACTTGTCCAAATAATTCATTGTCCAGACAGACACCTCAGAGCATAGCATAGGGCCATGCTCTCACAGGTGGACAAAGAGGGCCTGGTTCAACCTGTATCCTTCATCAGTAGGAAGTTACTTCCCAGGGAACAGAAGTGGAGTGCAAGAGAGAGGAAAGCCTTTGCAGTGGTCTGGGTCCTAATGGAGATGAAGGGTGAGAACCTCAAACTGTTGAGGTGGTCCATCTCCCTACAGGGAATTGACCTTACGGTGGAACATGATCCTGAAATAGACCCCACTAATGCTTATGGTCTTTCCAGTTTTTTCTGCCTTAGTGAAGAGAACTCCCAAGGGGTTGGGTAGCTCTCCCAACTATCAGCTGGGGGGCACATGTTAGATCTGGTATCCTAGGCATAGCTTTCTCCCTAACTTTTTGCCTTCAACCATCCTGTTTGTTGACTTCATTTTTTCTGGCCTTAGGGCTCTGCATACCTACCAGTGCTAACGTGATTGTGCTTTATTCTTAAAACAGGATATAATTGGCTTGTATCCAATTGTCTTTTTTAATCAACGGTAAGCACCTAGTAAAGTGCCACTACCTGTTAAAATGTCTCTGGCCTTCCATTGCAGCCTGTATGTGTGCAGTTTTATGTTCCTATCTCGACCTGAAGTTCACGTAGTCGCTCTATGTGGAACTCTGCGAAGTGGTAAAAAAACTCCACAGCGCTATGTGGAGTTCCGCGAGTGGGCAGTGTTGCTCGCCGTGCCCGTTTATGTGCTATACGCAGTGCGTAGTATGTTCTCATGCCGGAAATCCCGCGTGTACAGCATCATGCCATTCGCATGGGCACGGTCACCTTGTTTTTGCTCTGTTTATGGTCCTGAGGCCTACTTTTTGAATCCCTCTTGATCTATCTAATCTTACCCTTTTGAAACTTATCTAGCCCTCATTTGTATATATTACCTTACCCTGTGTCTTTGTGCTTTTGTATTATATGTTTTTTCAAAATTTGTTTAAAGGTTTTTGCGTGATTTTTGTACTTTTTTATTTTTAACTTTACTTTCTTACTTCCTTCCTTCCTTCCTTCTTTTTCCTTCCTCTTTCTACTTTCTTCTCTTCCCCCACCCAGCGGCATGGCAGAGCAAGGGAGCAGCAGCGCCAGGCCCCCCTGCTCACCCCTGCTGCTCGCGGTCGGCAGCGCTGCGAAGGGGTGCATCCCGCACAATAGTCTCAGAGGTGGAGGTGGCTGTGCTAGTTTTCTATGTGCAGCGCCACCTCGCCTCCACCCTGGCAGCAGGGCTGGCAGCGGGTACGCCCTCCAGGAGCATAGTCAGCAGTGGGAAAGGGTGCGCCGGGATGTGCGCCGCTGCTCTGAGGTCCGGGGCACCCAACAACAGCTTACACACCGCTGGGCTGACATCCTGGATATGGACCAGGACCTGCTCGACCTGCTGGGTGTGGAGGTTGCGGGTCTTGGTGAGTAATAATTATTTCTTTGGTGTGTTCTATCTATGCTAATGTTTTTTTCCCAAATAGCAAGCATGCTGCTCACACTCAGGTAAGCTAAGTTTATGTTACAAATATTATGTGATCATTGAGTAGACAGGTGCTCGGCGGCTCTACCTAATCCTACCTGTTGGCGCTCGCTTGGGCTGTTTATTTAGGAAGTCATGCAGAGACTCCTCTGTCCTGTCACTAAGATAATGGTAGTTATTAGTATCAGTGAGTTAGAGCGTTCTCTCACTTCTCTGTGCCTTTATTTTTTTGTAGCTCGTACAGTCCTAACTCCAAGCAATTTCTCAGTGATGTGTAGTATGCATGCATTAAAAAACGCAGACTGAGTTGGCCCGTCAAAAGGGGGTAACTTGAGACTGAGCGATTGAGAATGAGATGAGAAGCAAAGATCATTTGTAACAATTTATTCGCAGTTCCAAAATGTAGTTTAGGAAATTTGGAATAGGGTTAAGTTTAGGAAATTAGGAATAAGTCGATGATCTTAGTAGGAAATCTGATTTTGAAAAGTTCAATGTTATTGTGTTTGCCTTTCCCTGTCAAAATATTTTTGTGGAGATTATTATTAACTGTAGCATCCGGGGGCAAGAAGAAGGATGGGCCTAGAGGATCCAGTGAGGCAGGCAAGGGAGCTGGAAGTGTCACTGCCTCCACAAGTGCCTCGGCAGATGGCTCTGCTGGCCCGAGTGAGTCCTCCTGTTGTTAATATTATTATTTTGTTCCCTAGCTTTTACTGCTCCACATATAGAATTATTTTTCCTTTTTGCTGTGCCTGTTTCCTAATTTTTTTCCAACTCCTCTTAGTTGTATTTCTTTGTTTCCTTATTTCTTCTTAACACTGCATTATCCTAGTTACTTATTTTCAATAGTTCAAGTTCTGTACTTGACAACAAACTGTCTGTAGGTCTGTTTTTTCTGTAGCTTCCTTTCTTCTACTTTGTCAGTAAGCTTTCACTCTCGCCTTATATATCATGTGTACTGGTTGTACTGTAAGAGTCAGCGAACCCATTTTAGGTCAGGGACTACTACTATACTGTGAAGATTGCAATCCAAGTAAGGTATTGTACGCATGTTTTTTGAGAAGGCTTTCTTTTATCTTGCTCATACTCAAACAGTAATACGAGAGAGTGGCCATGGTCATGGTGGACCCCCTGTTGGGCTTGGCCCTTTTTGCAGGGTCATCCCAGAACTTTTTGCCTTCCTCCTGGATTTTTGGTTTTATGACTCTGGAAACTTTATCTCTGCTGATCAGTGCTAAAGCGCATGTGCTATCAGTCCCTTGTACAGTGGTATTCCATATACCTAGGGCCAGTAAATTTAATGCTACTGGTGGGCTTGCAGAGCTGCTTGCACCACCCACTGACGTAGCCTTTCAAACCTGTCTCAGGCCCCTGGCACTGCAGGTCCTGTGCGCATAGCTTATTGCTGCCGTGACGTGGCATAGAAAGTGGTTGCCACGTCTACAGCTCCCCTTTTACTACATATCAGTCACCCCTAAGGTAGGCCCTAGCGAGCCCTGTGGGCAGGGTGTAGTGCAGGTAAAAGGTAGGACATGTGCCTTAACTGTGTGGCATGTCCTGGTAGTGACAAACAGCCTATTTGGTTTCTCACTGCTGTGAGGCTGCCCTCTCATAGGGATGCATGGGGAATTCCCAGATATGTGCTTCAGTGGTAAATCCTGACATGAGAGGGGTAGTGAAACCATGTATGGTATGTTTGGAATAGTAGTGATAAATCCTGCTTATTGGTAAAAGCAGATCTATTGTTACTATTTTAGAAATGACACATTTAGAAGTGGGCATTTCAGTGTGCTATGTGTCTTTGTGCCTGCCTGGATGTGTATTGACCTTCTGGTTGTGACTGACATGGGAGAGGGGATGTGCATTCACTCCAGCCGGTCCCTGGGGGGGGTGAGGTGTGTCCTGCCCTGCCTGGGTGACTCAGCGCTAGCCAGAATAAACCTTGGCTGAATTTAGAGTAGCAGGAGGAGTTGTCCCTTGCACCTGAAAAAGCTTGGTCTGCATTTGGAGTGGTGGGAGGAGTAGCACCTGCACCTGAATATAGCTGTGCCTGCCTTCCACAATGCTGGCTCCCCCCCTTGTTGTGTGTCTGGAGCCAAGACTTACACTATGAATGGGGGGTGTTCTGAACAAAGACACTGGAACTATAAGTAAAGGGGCTGTGACCCTATGAAAGAGGAGAAACTGCGAAGGGGCTTGTAACGAGGGGCTGTTGGGCTGGCAGAAGGAACCGCCACTTGGACTTACTTGGTGTGCTGATCTGGGGCCTGCTGGGCTACCGGAAGGACTGCAACCTTGCTGAAGAACCCTGATGTGCTGGCCTGCACCCGACCCACTGAGCGTGCTCCAAGTGTTCCCCAGAGAGCAGCGTGCTACCCCTGCCTCTGCTAGTCAGAGCGTGGTAAAGCCCTGCTCAGCTTCTGGGCCAATTTGGGAGCTATGCGTTCTGGTTATCAGAGCCAGAGGCGAGGGCTCATTCTAACACGAAGTGTGCGTGAAGCGCTTCATCTCGTCACTGTTGCAGTGGACCGGCGCGGTGGGAGTGCCGTGGTTTTGCCCGCATATTACCCTGAAGCGGGTGGAGAGCTTGTGGTCTTGAGAGACGGCGCATGTCCTCCCTTCGTCCTGCCTCTTTGCCGGGGCTTCCCGTGGCATGCCCTGAAGGGAGAGCAGCCTGCGGGGCCGCTGCCCCGCTTCCCGCCTTGGGTCCGCGTTTGCGGTATCCCCTTTGCCAAAAGATCGCTGGGTGGCCGCTCCGCCCATGCAGGACACCAGGCACTGCCTAGCAACCCCGAGATGCTAGGAAGAGCAGCCGCAATGGGAACGGCCTTGCCCAGTGGGACGGTGGTCTGCGAGCCTCGAGGGCATGCTCCAGCGACTCAGAGCTGCCTCGCTGCACAAGAAGGGGGAAGGGAACCCCTCGTGCCTCTCACTCAGAGCTGTAGGGGTGCCAGACTCGAGGAGTACATTATTTCTGGCCGACGACCGGGTAAGTGCCTTTTTCTCGCACCGGCTCACTGGCAATATTGGTTTCGGCAGCTGCTCCGCATGATTGCGGCAGCTGCCTGTCTGTATTGCACCTTGTGGTGCACTTGCCTACATTGGGGGCCCTGGATTGTTGTGTGTGAGAAGCTCGGGGTGAAGCCTCGACGGAGGTCCCCGGCCCCAGAGGAGACAGGATCTCCACAAGAGTTCCGCATTTCCTAAATAGCAGCACAGGAGTAAGGTGCTGTATCGGCGGAGGCTGGTGGAAATTGGGGTTGAGGTGCAAGGCCCTGAGTGTTGGTTTATTACCAGGGCAAAGTGAACTACTGCCCCATATGCCGTGATGATCTCATGTAGTTGGGGTTACATTGTATGGGCTGCACACCATGTGTTCAGTGATGGTGATCTGCATATGCCTAAGTTGGGCATGATGTGCTTATGATATGTGCACTGCTGCAAGTGTTTATTATGGTGCACTGTTGCTGATTAGTATTATGCATAATATGTTCTGCTAAGTACAGTTCCTACCAGTAGCTACAGGGTTGTGCTAACTGATGTTTATGACAGTGGCCCGATTGGCCAAGTGATTTATGTAATCCCTGTGAAGTCATGACAAGTGCCTAGTGGCACAGTAATATATGTGATTGTGTACTAATGTGTTTTTATGGATAATACAAAGGATATTTTTATATAACCTTGTGTGGAGTCTCTTTTGTGGTGGGCCTAGTGTGTCACTGCTGTGTGAGTGTGTTGCGCAAACACTTTACACATTGCCTCTGGGATAAGCCTGACTGCTCTGCCAAGCTACCAAGGGGGTGAGCAAGGATTATCTTTGGTGTGTAATTCCCTTGCCCTGACTAGGTAGGTGGGTTCTGCCTGGCTTAGGTGCATACCCTAGCCAACCAGAAACCCCATTTCTAACACCCCCCAATGTTGTATATGTATTAATATTATAGTATATCAGCAGTCGATGGCAGTGCTGATGGCAGTGCTGCATGGCTCGAAAGATGAGGACGGCAGCACTTCATTTGCCAACCAAGACCATATGTCCTTCGTTTGATCAATTATTCCACACCTTCATTGCACTTCATTGACTCTGATTCATCATAGTTCTGCTCCTCCATTTCAAACGTTTTTGGTTGGCTTGACCACTTGGCTTTTCAAACATTGCCAACCAACAAAATGCACAACATGATATTTTGAATTTGATGGAAGATACTGTAACCAAACTGTACTGATGTATTGTGGTTGTATTTTGGTAAAAAAGAAAATAATGGGGGAGGCGTATCTGGCATCTAAAATCAAATATGTAATCTTTTTTCTAGCCACACAGAACTCCATTGCCGGAGGTGGCAGCTAGGGCGCCAGTCGAGTGGATGCAGCATCAGCAGATGAAGGGGGTCCCAGCGGTGGCAGAGACGGGCAGTGGTAAGTCACATTACTTGCTGATCGACAATTAGTAATATATACTCACTGCAAGGGTGTTGACTCGTGAACACCCCACTTTAGCAGATACATCTTGAGTTGAGTAGTTAATGGCCTCTTCTATCTGGAACTCAGAAGACAAAGGTTGATAATGAAGTTTAACTACAATGGGTTGATAGGAAAGGGAAAAAAGGATGGAAGGAGAAAGGATGGGTGTAATATAATATGAGTGAAAGGATGCTTTGGTGAACTTGTGGGTGAAAGGATGCATGAAGGTGGGTGATACGATGCATGGGTGGGTGAAGGATGGATGAAAGGATATACGCCGTGAAAGGATGCCTGCCTGGGTGGGTGAAAGGGTATGGGTTAAAGCATGCCTGCCTGGGTGGGTGGACGGAATGCTCGGGTGGGTTAAAGCAGGATGGGTGAATGGGTGAAAGGATGCATGGGTGGGCAAATGGATGTTGGTGAAAGGTGCAATGAGAGCAATGGATAGAAGGATAGAAGTGGGTGGATGGTTTTCAATGGTGAAAGATTGGATGAGAGAACGTATGTAAAGCTCAAATGGTGTGTACTCAAGCCAATAGTGAAGAATACTTGAACAATAATAATGAATGGATAATTGCTTGGATGAAGACACAAGGGAGCTCTCCAATCTGGATAGGGGAGTGCTCTCCTACTTCACTTGCTTAGAATGGTTTTATCAAAGCTTTGATTCAAAGGGTTGGGGTGATATTTCTGTCTACTCCATTGACTCACAGTATTTTATCAAGCACAGCATTTTGCCAGTGCCACACATGATGACCTAACTGCTGCAAGGATCAATTTGTCATTGCAGTTTTGGCTGTGCAATGTGTGTCTGCTTGAGTAGTTAATGTGGCATTTACAAGGTTTTCAATGCATGGCAATGCAAAAAGAACTGAGTGTATTCCCTTTCCTCCCAGTGCCCACTCAGTCACTTCCTACCAGTACTTCACTCCTTTATTCTTTTCCGAATTCTATCCTCCCAGCCTCACCAAAAATTTGAAAACTCCATTCTTTGATGTGCTATATTTTTCTAGCCAAGTGATATATTTCATCATGGCTTCTATAACGTATTTACGCCTATTCAAATTCTTCCCTTTCAACATTGTCAATCACGGTGACTCAGAAGCCAAATCTTAGGCACATGAAGATGACCAGTAAAACTTCTACTTACCAAGCCTAATTCCTCTAATTTACCCTAGAGTAGAGTATTTTAAGTTTCCTATCCTTTTCCTTACTGCCAAGCAGATGCATTTGTTGGAAAAATAAATTATAAAGTGTGGTGGAGGATAAGGCCAGGGAGTAAAGTGGGACTAAGTAACAGACTTGACTTTTGTGGATAGGATAGTCTGTGACAAAAGTGTCAAATAGAATCTATATCCTGTTTGTTAATCCTTTCCCTGTACTGCAGTGCATCGATTTTCCCACCATCTACTTATGGCAGACAGGACGTCCACGTGATTGATACATGATGTGTATCAACATTCATCTGCCTTGTAGTCAGGTTAAGATTAAAAGACAATTTGAAAAAGAGCAGAGCCATTGGAATAAGATAATTGTCTATTGCAGCTTCCCCAGTCTCAGACTGCAGAGAGTAGCAAAGTATGACTAGTGATGAGTACGACTAGGGTGCCAGCTGAGCTAGCATGCCTCCATTACTTTAGCACAACAAGAGAAAGAATATTTCCTACATAGTGCATAATGCCTTATTCATTAACGAAGTGTCTGGTTAGTTTTTTTTTTTACTAGGAAATCTTTGAAGAGAAAGAAAAAGTACAGTTTTTTTTAAACTGGTGTGCTGTATTTATATTCTTACAAGGGATTTCGTTTGCTAAACTTAGTTCAATTTCTTATAAACTTGTTGCCTTATTATTAAGTCCCAATTGGTAGCTTAATTTAGCAAAAGTCTGCACATCTATGCAAATGTACACAGAATCAATATTTAATAACACAATTTGAATAAAACAAATGAAGAATAATTAGAAAAACAAGTGGAGAACACGGGTATATCTTTCTTTCATAAATACACAATTTTAATGTGAAACAAAAATAAGAGGGGTACATTCAAAGGCAATAAAACACTATGATGGAGGATACATAAATGAACCTACAAATCATAAGTGTGATCATCTATTCCAAAGAAATACATATAGAGGAAAAAGCAACTGTATTAGAAAACAATTCCTCAGACACGTTAGTTGTTGGGGAAATAGATGTGATAGTCGACGTTTCGGTCTGTTGTGGCAGTAACGTCCGTCAGACCATCTTCAGGACAAACAAGTGTTTATAAAACAAGTCCCCTGTGTAAATACAATATTCACAGTTATTTACAAGAGTCTATGTACAAAAATTAAAAAAGAGAGAAAAGATAACCCGTGTGAAAAAAGTAGGAAACAAGTGAACCTGGAATAGAACCCAATAATATAGAGAAATTAAATGGAGAATCTTATGTGATCATAGAAATGAATTCAGTGAAATAGAGACTGACACCAAGAAAGATGTAGTATAGATATGCTACTTACTCAAACAATAATTGTTAGTTGTCTCAACCCAAAAAAACTGATTGGATAATAGGGTTGAAGGAAGGGCCTTACGAATAGGTTCCTGGGAATATTGAGACAAGAGATGTCTATTAATACATCTCGAGATAACTTTAATTAATTGCAAAGAAAAGAAAAAGAGAGAGATAGAGACTGGTAGTTCACGAAAACTGCCAACCATTTTATGATTAGAAATGAGTCCCAGTTTGACATAAACCATCCTACACTATTTACTCTCAAGTATGCAATGACAGTATCAGGTTGATTATGACTGTGCCATATCAAACACTAAATACAGACGGTTAAAAGATTGTTTAATGAAGTAAAAAAGGAAGATTGGTGAGCGAACTTATTGATTGTTCTTGTATATTATCTAAATCAGTTAGATTGAAAAATCCTCTCTGAAGCTCAAATCGAATCTATAATTAAGGCTATACGACTATGTAGGCTCAATAATACATCAATCATATATGTAACCTTATCAACTGTGATGAAAATTACACAGTGAAGATTTTTAATTGCGTAGAAGACTTGCTTACCTCTAATGATACAGTGAAAAAGACGTGAAAAAGACCTCTATGTAAATTAAATTTACGAAGAAAGTCGGAAATGGTCTCACGACTTTGTTAAGGGAGGTTGCAGTGTTGTTCTGTAGTGACTTCCCAGGGTTCACGCAAGTTAAATAGAACCAAACTTCATACTAACTAGGAGAAAGGAGAGAGACACACCCCCATTAAAAATAACTACAGCGTTAATGGTGGAACATGTATCGTTTGAGCTAAAGCAAGTGGTGCCGCTTACCGAGTTGTCAGTGACTCGTCTTGTCAAAAAAGGGTCCCGTAACCTTCGTGAGAAAGTCAAGAATAATCTCGCGACTTTGAAGGGATGTTATTCTGACACGACTTATCAGGGTTCAAACGAGTTAAATTGAACCAACCTCCACACTAGTGTAGAGAAAAGAGAAAAATCCCCATTTAAAATAACTACAGCGTTAATATAAGAGCATGTATCTTTTGGGCTGTAGCGAGTAATGCCGCTTACCAAGTTGTCAGTGATTCGTCTTCGCAAAAGGGTCCCGTACACAGCAAGTTCACGATACACAAAGCACTAAAACATGTGCCATTTTATATTAATCCGGAAGTGAAAGGGGCACTGAATACAGAGAAGGGACTTGCCGAATGACGTTTCGTTCAGAAAACTGTAGCGGCCATTTTGGAGTGGCCAAATCTTACTCGATCTGAAGCGGATGTTGATTGTTGGCAGTGGGGGTATTGAAATTTAATTCAGAGAATATAGGTTAGCCAATAAAATAGCGTTTATCTAAATATCCCTTATTCCTACTAGAGACACCCGAAATGTGAATGAATAAAACAAATCTGCACACTTAATACAGCTATGCAAATCGGTAACATACATTCTATCACTGGATTCTTTTATAAATAGTAAACACATTCATATTAACAACCACTTCGCAATGTTGGTTCAAATACAATTTTAACTTGTGTATATTGAAAACTAAGAGCATAACCAGCTAGTTCTCTTACTCATTGTTTGCTAAAGTTTGTATCTTGAGGACAAGTTAAGGATGAATTAAAACATTGTCTAATACATTAAATCATATCTTCATTCAAAACTGAAATATCTAAATACATTCTACTGTATAATCATCAAACATCCATATACATACGATAAAATAGTTACAGTTCTTTAATTACAGTTCTTTAATTGCAACATTCTGACCATTTCGTATTGATTTCACATAAAGCGAAACTCATGAATGTTCACAGAGAATATAGAGACAATAAAACACATCAATAACTAAAAATGTAAAAGTTAACAGATACAGGCCAAGGTATGCCATTCATTGGCTGAATTTAAACCTTTGGAGATGCTATCAGTGCGGCAAATCCATTGGTTTTCCTTTAAAGTAAGACTTCTGTCTACATTCGACTGTCTAATTGATGGTTTCACTATCTCTATGACCCACCATGTCATGTCTTTTTCTGTATGTTTAGCCTGGATATAATGTTCAACTAGTGGTGCATTGTCCACTTTACAACGAATCCTTAATTGATGTTGAAGGATTCGTTTCTTTACTATTTGGGTTGTTTTACCTATACAGTAGAGACCACAAGGGCATTGAACACAGTACACCACATTGCTGGTGTTGCAGTTGGAGAAATGTTTAATGGAGTATTTACATCCATTTAACTCAAAACACTTCATGGTCTTGGTTGTGCTACATGCTACACATGAGTTACATTTAAAGTGTCCTACAACTGGAATACGTTGTCTCATATTATCAACAATGTGTAGATCTGATGTTTCATAAGCATGCACTTGTCGATACTTCAGATTAGGACCCCTTTTGAAAGAAAACAGAGGTTTTTGAGTCAACTCCGGGAGTCCTGATAATAAAGACCAATGTTTATTGATTATTCTTTTAATACAATTAGTGGCAGTTCCAAACGTTGTTACACATACTAGATGGGGTTGTTGTGTTGATTTATTCCTTGTTTCTAGTAAAACGTCACGGTTATTATACCATGCACGCTTTAATGACTTTTTGAGAAGTTTGTTTGGGTAGCCACGCAGTCTCAACTTTTCTTTCAGTTTTTTAGCTTCAATAAAATAGTCCTCTCTATGAGAGCAGTTCCTGCGAAAACGCAGGAACTGCCCAAATGGGAGGCCATCCTTAAGTGCTTGTGGATGATGACTATTATATTTCAACAACGTGTTTCTAGCTGTAGGTTTAGTATAAAGAGTGGTATATAAAAAGTTGTTACTATCCACTTTAATGGAGATGTCTAGAAAATTCATGGAGTTATTGTCACATTCTAGTGTGAATTTAAGATGTGGATTTCTAGAATTAATCCAATCGTGAAATTGAAGCAATAGATCTTTGTTGCCTCTCCAAATAAGAAAAACATCGTCTATATACCTGAGCCAACAAGAGATATTTGACAAAAATGGGTTCAAGGCATCATAGACAAACTTACTCTCAAAATCGGAGACATAGATGTTAGCTATGTCAGGGGCATAAACGGCCCCCATCGCAACTCCTTTGAGCTGTTGATAGAATGTTTTTTCAAACAAAAAGAAGTTTTCACACAATGATATTCTAACTCACTCAATAATAAAATCTATTGGAACATTATGTGGTCTGGGTCGACTTTCTAAAAGTTCTTGAATGATGTTGATTGCTTCTATCTGTGGAATATTAGTATACAGACTTTCAATATCCATGGATACCAATAGTTCACAGGTTGGATCAAATGGGTGTCTATCAACTACATTAATCACTGCTGTGGTGTCTCTAATGTAGGTAACTGACTCTGTGGCGAAAGGCCGGATAAAAAAGTCAGCATATTGGGCTAGTGGCTTGAGAATGGAATTACAGCCCGAAACAATCGGTCTACCCGGCGGTGTTGTAGCATTTTTATGTACTTTTGGTAAGATGTATATTGCCGGTACAGTTGGTGTTTTATTAATTAGGAAAGAAGATTCTTTTTCACTGAGCCAACCACCTTCTAGTCCTTGGCGGCTCAAAGTTGAGATAATTTTGGAGAGATGACTTGATGGATTCCCTGGCAACTTCTTATAGTGTGTTTCGACCGACAGTTGTTTGAGTAACTCCATTCGGTATGCTTCCTTGTCCCAAAGAACAATGCCTCCACCCTTATCTGCTGGTTTGATTGTAGTACCAGATAGATTTTGTAAATTGCGGAGAGAGTTTTGTTCTTCTCTTGTGAGATTATACTTCACTGATGGAGTTTTTAAAAAAAGATTTTCAATCTCCGTGATTATGGCATTCTCAAAAGTAATTACTTCTTTTGAAACCATCATGTTGGTCGGAAAGAATGTTGAGCGATTATGTAAACCAGTGGTATCCACCTCTGGTATTGTTGTGCTATGGGCAAAAAAATTCTTGAGTCTAATGGAGCGAAAGAATTTATATAACTCCAGCTTGGTTTGAAAAAGGACATTTTTGTTGGTTGGCACAAAGGAAAGACCAGCTGACAGAATCTCTATTTCTGATTCTGATAGAACATGTTGTGACAGATTAAAAATTGGAATGGTCTGCTGTTGATCTACCATTCGTAATATTGGTTGCGAGTTTGCCTGAACCCCGGGGTATATTGGTTGCGATACCATCCTCTCCTTGTTGTTCGTTGTCTCCGCGGATGACCTGAACCTCTCCGGTCTTGGCCTAAAAAAGCCTGTCTAGATGTTGAGGGTTGTTGATCGTAATACTGTCTATGTGAGATGTCAGAGGCCTGATCGCTATCAGTATCGGAGTTTGTATCCAAAAAAGTAGCCCTTTTACGTTGGACTTGAATAGGACCTTGAGGTAAATAGAAATCTTTGTGAAGATATGGGTAAGTTCTTTCTCTACTGTACCTCTTGATATCTTTCTGTAGTTTGTCTGTTTTTTTGTGCGAATTGAAGTCCTCAAATTCTTTGATTGTAAGTGTAACCTTCTCCAAGAGTAACTTGGAGTTGGTTATACTTAAGTCAGAGCTGATTTTTCTTTCTAGATTTTCAATTTCTTTTGAGAGGGATTTAATTAACCCTGGGCATAATACTTTGCTACGCTCACGGAGCATGCAAAGTTTGTGTTACTACGCAAATTGCACGTAGCAGAGGAAAAAACTGTGCTAATCAACGTAGCATAGCAGCAGTATATTAAACACATACAAATGCTTTGTTAAAGCAATTTTCTATGCTAAAAAGCATATAACAAATTCACAAAAGTGAACTTTGACAATGAAAATATCAAGCAATGAGAGAGGTGATTATTTTGGGTTCCCTCTAACCTAGGGGAGGACCAAGCAGATGCCTTGAACACAAAAAGCATATCATGTGAACGATTCAGTGGTGGTCCCTTCCTCCTAGGACTACCCCAAGCACAGTTATGGGCAAAAATACAATCCCAACCAAAGGCCCTGCAAAGCATTATGGGACGAGATTAGCAGTGGGCAGTGAATATTATAGTGTCCAATATCAAAATAATTCTACAAAGAGCTGCAGTTCAACTAGTCGTTACTAGATGTCCCTCACGAGTCAAATGCAAAAGCATTGAAATTATTAATACATCAAGCTGCAGTTCCACTAGTCGTTACTAGATGCCCCTCACGAGTCAAATGCAAAAGCATTGAAACCCTTTCATGAAGCTTTTGCATTTGACTCGTGAGGACATCTAGTAACGACTAGTGGAACTGCAGCTCTTTGTAGAATTATTTTGATATTGGATACTATAATATTCAATGCCCACTGCTAATCTCGTCCCATAATGCTTTGCAGGGCCTTTGGTTGGGATTGTATTTTTGCCAATAACTGTGCTTGGGTTGGTCCTAAGAGGATGGGACCACCACTGAATCGTTCAAAAGATGTGCTTTTTGTTTTCAAGGCATCTGCTTGGTTCTCTCCCTAGGTTAGGGAGGATACCAAAATCATCACCTCTCTCACTGCTTGTTAATTTATTAATTTCACCTTTGTGAAATGCTATATGCATTTTAGCATATAAACACAGAGATACTTATTTTATCCTAACTTGCACTGTGCAAGATGCCTTTGGCAATTATTGTACAGTGCAGTCAAACACACAGCTACGCAATTTGCATAGCTACGTGTAGTTCAAAATGTACTTCACGTAGCTACGTGAAGTGCTACTACGCAAACTACGCCCAGGGTTAGATTTAATATGTTTGAGAGCTGTCTCAATGCTCAGCACCATCCAGGTGCGCGAGCATTTATTGGCTGAGTAACTAAAGCCTACTTTGAAGTCCTCATCTTCCGTAAAGATAGTGGGTATATTTCTTATCTGTAATCCTGTGGGTATAATGTTCGCATTCAAGCAGTCAGTAAGAAACTTGGCATGTAGCTCTGTTCTTACTAATTTCTTTTTTAACCTCTCCAATTGGTTTAAATCTGATTCATATGGAAGTTGGACCGTAGGGCCCCTATTTCCTAACAAGGAAGGGCCAGCAGCAATCTTCAAGATATATTCATCCGTATAGGATAATGTCTCAGCGTCAGACATAGATATAATATAAAATAATCTATTAGAAAGGCGTATCTGGAATCAGAACTCTTCAAAACAAATCACTTAGAAAAGTGACCCACTACAGACAGTTGTGTGCGCGAAATAT
>CAWUFW010021844.1:0-110219 GCA_963921515.1 Calotriton arnoldi | reverse complement strand
CTCTGCTACCATTTGATTACGCCAACCTTTACTCCTACTTTTCCCTACTAAATTTAATGCAGATGGTCTTTTATTTGCCTACTAAAAGTGGTAGAGGGGAGGAAAACAATTCAAGATTATACTTCCGATTTAGCCATGCTGTAATAGACCACAGTCTCTGAAGTTCAGTTTGGTGGATTTATTATAAGGCCAAAAATAATTGAATATAAACACACCTCAATATCAGAGTATATAGGTACAGGAAGATCAATACAGAGCCGATTTTACAAATATAAATCATTCGGCACACAAGGCATAATATGATGAACTCCAAAATCAAAATACAGCAAAGAATAGAAGCGGAGTCCAATTCTCTTTTCATTAAGAAGGAACAACATCTTTCCCTACTCTACTCTCAATGAGGATCCTACCTATCTCCCTAGTATCGTATCCCAAAGTTGTCAGCACGTGTGGACTTCCTAAGAAGTACTCACGTCAAATGGGTCTGATAGCTTAAAGCTATGGAGCTCGCTCTAAGATGCTTCTTCTCCTCCGAAAATCAGCAGAAGTCTCCCGAATCTGTCCCTGCGCATCATACAAAAAGACAATGTTCAACCCACAATACGTCATGTTAAAACTTTTTCTATTTGCAACATTTTTCAGTAAGTTTCCACAGAAGCTTTAATTAAGTCGACTCTTCTTCCAGTGGCCTTGGTTCCCAGATAGGCCAGACACGAAAGGAGTCCTCCCTTCTCGCCTTGCAGTCTTCTTCAAAGACATTCCGGGTATCTCCTTAAATCTAAGAATAACGAGGTCGGATTCCTGCACCTGCAGTAGGATGAGAACATACTGTCTTCGAGCACAACATAATTTATTTAATTAATTCTTGAGCAACCAAGGAGAAACGAAACTCAAACCAACCTACAATTTAGGCCTACAAACCGGGTAACTTAAACTAAACATGGTTACATTATAGGAGTATAATTTCATCCTGCACATTACACATACAGGAATTATGGGGCATATTAGCAAGAACATGCGATAAATATCGCAAACCTTGCTTAGCGCGCCTTTTTTTATCGCCGGCTATCGCTGGATATTACCGCGGAAATAACCTGCTATTAGCAAGGTTTATCTCCATTGCGATAAAATATCCAGCGATAGCGGCGAAACCCAGCTTTAACGCGAGAAATCCAGCGATAAAATCCTATCGCTAATTCTGGGGACTTAACCTTACAATCCACCTCCCATTGACTTTCATTGCTAAGTCATGTTTTTATCAGTTCTAAAAACAAGCGCTAATCGGGGTTAGCGCGCGTTTTTATCGCTTTGCGGAGTATTGCTAATAGGCGATAGGTATGTAAGCGACTGTTTTCTGTCGCTTTTAGTTGGGAACGCCTACCTTGCATGTCATTAGCGATAATTATCGCTGACATGCAAGGCGATGTAAAACCCGGCCGCTATCGCCTGAAAGCTGTCGCTAACGCCTGTTAGCGACAGCTTGCTAATAGGGCGTTAAAAATATCGCCACTTTAGCGGCAAAAAGTGCCGCTAAAGCGGCGATAAAGCCCTTGATAATATGCCCCTATGTTTTCTAATACACGCAAATCCTACTTAAACATACTTGCTTCATTGTAATACTAATATGATGTGAATAAATGCATCTTAATAATCATAAAACACTGCACACGACAAAAATACATATGAGTGCGTTTTTATCAAGAGTATAGTGCACCCCTACAATTTAGAGTGCTGTAAGGGCTCTATCAGTTACAAGGCTTTGTGGGTCATCTACAATTGGGCAGTAGAGTGACATCAGTTGTAATTTGGATGATATTCTGGCCACCTTATATTCCCCCACCTAATTTAGAGGTATAGAAACAACTGAACTGCCAACAGCAGAGCCTCAGGCAGGTTCACTGCACTCATCAACATGAAAAAAAAAAATAGTCCAGACAAGCAGGGAGGAAATGCCCTGTGCATCAAGGACACTGCTTTTTGTTTACCCTAAACAAATCCTTCAGGAAAAACAAAATAAAATGTCAATAGGAGTGCCATGGCGTGCACTCCTGGATTACATGAACGGTGACAACACTCTACAGAGCTGTGGGAATCTTTACATTTGGAGGGTATGCTGCCTCAGGAATGTCAGAGGCAGGGCTGCTAATGCCCTAGTGATTTTGTGGCCAGTCATACAATCTTGAAATTATACTCTGAGAAAGCCCATGGAATGGGTTGTCATGCTTTCTATTATGAAACACCTTTCTTCATTAGCAGGTGAAGCATGTTATTTTGTTTTGCAACTAGTAAACAGACAATTGGTAGATCGGACAACAAGATACCTGTATGCTTTTTACAGGAGCACAAGCTATCTGTATGCCTTACCACATTTGCCTTGCCTTCTTTTTCAGTGACGTTGACAGGTCAGGTGTGACTTCAGAGAGACAGAAGTATTCAGGGTGACTCATGGTATGATAGTTTCCTATGTGGAATATTTCCTGAAAAGAGGAAAACCTTGAAAAAGTACACCTCTTGTTTTAAAGTTTTTGAATTGCAGAGCACTGTACATGTACCCCATAGTATATTTTGGCCCAGAGACCAGCTAGCTCACAGTGCCGCTGTAAGCTTCCCCGCCCCAACCTGAACAGTGAGCAACCACTGAACATGACAACCCTGACTCCTCAGGATCGTGGTAACAGATCTAGAACCCTTTTGCTCAGTCACTCGTACACTCTTGTTTTCAGAGAAGTATACAGAGGATACACAATGGGACGTTCAATATATTTATTGAACCAACTTTATTCTTGTATAGAGTACATGTGCTGCAATGATCAATAGACAGAAGCATATGAAAGTGATTAAAAGCACCAAAATAGTAAATAGTAGGTATAGTTCCACCATGGTGCTAAGAACTGTGTATATATATAAGCATATAAAACAATATAATAATCAGGCATACTCCTGTTATGCAATCCCTACCCTATGTGTGTCTAGGGTGTGTGTGTGAGTGTATAGCAAGATTCCCCCCACAGGATGATCCAACCCCATTACCTGGCAGGACAAAATGTAGGACCCAAACTTGATCACAAACTGAATACCCCTCACAGAATTTTTAGGCAGCTGCTTGGCGAAGCATCCGCATGCAGGGACCTCTTGATGTCAGCAGACGTGTCTCCTTCAGCTATCCCCTGAAAATGATTATTATTAATTTATAATAAAAAGCATCCTTGCAATGTATATACAAATTAGCATTGTTATGGGTTTGCAGATAGCCCTGTCGCCCCTTGGAGGAAAATGGAACTACATTGTACAGTGTGTACAAAGGCCTTGTACTTGGTGTTCGAGGCAGCATATAATGTTGCGCGAAGCGAAATGTGTAAGCAAAGCAGTTTCAGAGGAACGAATCCAACATTGTCACACACACGCAAATATGTGCAAAAGATTATTGTAAAATGTTATTGTGCAGAAAGAGGGCAATGTAAGAAAATGTGCAGCATTGCTACACAGGCCTAGCTCAGGCACATAACAAAGGTAAGTGGCTAAGGGGATTCATGATGTCATTAGGTATAGTCTCCTTTCTTTGCTGCATCATTTATCAATTTGTTAACAAAACAAGTGTCTTAAGGGTTAGGTACTAAGGGAATTAGTGAACAGGTTTATGCAACTTCAGCAGCAGGTTGCTAAGTGACCACATTGTACAGTGAACAGGCTAGCTGGACCTGCATAAACATGACTACAGGCTAGTGAGTAATTAAGCTTCATTATATGTAAAGAGTTCAATGAACGAATATCTAAAATGTTTTTCATTGTATCTTATAAATAAATAATCTGCAATGTACTTGTCAGTATTTTAGCACTATACACATTTAAATGTGGTGTTAACATTTTATACTGTGCAACATCACTCCAGCAGAATAAAAGTAAAATATACAGTACTGGATAGTGGCACAGTGCAGTGAGATGTTTCTCCAACTAAGCAAGCATTATTGATGGTATAAGTATCAATATTCAAATACTGCCTTATGGAGCATTTATGTACAGATGATCATGTATGCTATCCCTGAGGCACTGTTTACCAGCTCCTACTTGTGATAAAGTGAATTTTTAATTGGGGTAGATGGTAGTCCACCACAAGTAATAAGGTAATGATCTTGTTCCGTCAAAGGTTCAGTAATAGTAACCTGAGCTCAACCCCTGGTAGCTATGGCTCACAGCAGTCAGGCTTAACTTAAGAAAATGTGCAAAGTATTCAGAAGTGCCAGACCAGTTAAAAGTTGAAAACACAATACAATAAAAATCCACTCCAATTTATAAAAATAGAGAATAATTTAAAGGTCAACAGGTTAGCCAATCAGTAGTCCAGCAATCCCACAAATGTATGCGCAATCACATGCTCCTCCTCTTTCTTGACAACGACAGGAGGCTGTCCCCATCATCCTCTCACTCTGTTTTTGAACCCTCCGAACCTTTAAAAGCCAGAGAGATCCAAATGAACCTGAACATTGTAAAGAACATAATCCAAACTACTGTCCCAGTAGGATCATGACTATGTGATCAGAACCCAAGAAAAAACAAGGCATAACAAAGAACTAGAGCAGCCGAACAAGCCAACAACAGGTAAGCATGGAAAATTGGTACTTATACCTAAATCCCCGGCATACAGACGTCGCTCAAGGAAAAGATTGCGTGAAAACTCCTTCCGGGTAGGGAGAACAGTGACCTCAGGAAACCTCGGGAGGGAATAATCCTTGCCTCTGTGTCCTTAATAGAATTGAACCTTTCCTTTATGTCTACTAGGAAATTTTATATTCTATGTCAGGACAGGAGGCAAGGATTATGCTAGTTCAAAGCTTGTCCACCACCAAATACACCATATCCATTACTGGTTTAAAGTAGAAACGCTTGAACATGGAGTTCGAGGAACAGTCTGCTGCATTAATGATGTCTTCCATGCGAGCTTCGAGTTAAAAAGTCTTCGAGGCCATGGCTCCTCTGACAGAATGAGCTCCGAACTGAGCGACATCCACACCAGCTTCTTGCGTTACTCAGCGGTTCCAGCGAGCAGTGGTGGCTAGAGCAACCGCTTTGAACAGTTTCCTGAGGGAAATCAGTAGGTGATGTTCGCCATGTGGCAGAAGTTCTTCCATCATTGCACCTCACCACACACAACTTGGGGGCTTTGTCGAAAGCCAGGTAAGAGACCAGCCTAAAATCTGTTTTCATTCTGCGAGATTTGTGAAATGAGATCCCTTGAGGAGTGAAAATCCGACCTGAGATGTCCCGAAACTCGTTTGCAAGATACCAAACATAAAAGCATGGCCAGCTTCGCTGACAACTGCTTACCGGATAGATACTTATTTGTTTGCCAAACCTTGAAAAGGTTCAAAACCTTCTTCACATCCCACACGATGGAGTACCGAGGCTCCGGATGAAGGGCTAGCCGAATGCCTCTCATCAGCTTACACACCAGTTGGTGCTCCCCCACGGGGGAGCCCTGGACGGGAAGGTGACCCGCAGATATCGCAGACCAATAGGAATTATTCATATGGTAAGCCAGGTCCTCAGATGCCAGGGAAGCCAGGAAATTCAGAACATGGACTACTTCGCACCCCATGGGATCTTGGTTGTTCCCAAGACACCAACTGACCCATCTTCTCCAAGCTGATTTGTAACGCTTGTTTATGCCATCACCCCAAGCAGCAGCGAGCATTGGCTCAGCCTCTCCTGAGAGGCCAGGCACTCTCCAATGATGCCAGAAATCTGCAACGCCATGAGGGACATATAGCCTAGGAGGAGTAGAGGGTGCTGGTTGCCCAGAGGATCCGAGAGAAGATATGGAGTTTGGGGTAGAGGGATTGGAGAATCCCAGGAAAGTTCCAGAAGAACTGTAACCGTACTTGAGACCTCCAGAATGGAGTGACCATTAACCCTGGGTGGAGTTCGCGTAGCTGTGTTACACGGAACTCAGCGAAGTTGCAGAAAAACTCTGCCGCGCTGCGCGGAGTTCCGCGAGCGGGCGGAGTTGCTTGTCCGGCCCGTTCGCGTGACATTTCTGCCGTACTTCAACACGGATTGCGTGTTCGGGTGGAAATATTGCGCTAACTGCAACAGGCGGTCGCACATGGGCGCGGCCATCTTGTTTCTAACTCTGTTTATGGTGCTGGGGACTACTTTTCCATCCTTATTCAATCTTTGCAATCCTTGCATTCTAAAACTTTTTTTTCAATCTTTTTTATTTAGTATCTTACTCTTTGTCTTTCTAAGTGTGTATTTGTGGTTTTTTTCTACTTTACTGTGTGTTTTTGGTGAGTTTTGTACTTTTTTTTTTTTTTCCTACTGCCTTATTACCCAGTCCTTCCTTCTTTTTCCTCGTTTCTTTTTTTTCTCTCTTTCCCCCCAGCCCCATGGCAGATAAGGGCACACCAAGGTGCGGCTGCCATTCCTTGCGGAAGGCGGCGCCAGGCAGGGGTGCAGCCCTGTGCCCTGTTTTCCGAGGTGGAGGTGGCAGTGCTGGCTTTTTTATATCCAGCGCCAACTCCCCTTCACCCTGGCAACAGGCAGCAGGCCTGGGTCCGGGTAAAGGATGTGGAAGCGCCAGCAGCGATGTACGAGTGTGCACCAGGCAGTTTACTGCTACTCTGGGGTCCGGCGCACCCATCAGCAGTTGGCACACCGCTGGTCCGACATCCTGGACCGGGAGCAGGACCTGCTGCCCCTGCTAGGAGTTGAGGTTCGCAGGGCTAGGTGAGAAATTATTAAAATTATTAATTTTTATTATTACTTGTGTGTTCTATGCTATAGCTCATATTTTTTCCCAAATAATAGCAAGCATGCTACTCACATGCAGGGAAGTTAAGTTTTCAAATATTATGTAATAGTCTGTTATTCTAGACAGGTGCTTAGCTTACATGGCGCTACTCACCTAACCTAGTTATCGAATTATACTTGTTGCCGCTCACTTGGGCTGATGTGATTAGTGATGATTATGTAAGACGTTCTGTAATTAGTTATTTGTAATTTTGTAACCGCATGGTGCATGCCACACAGATGGTGCAGTGATGTTTGTGAACAACAGCATCCATTTTTCAATGGAAGCTTGTGCTGCGGGCCTTTTTTGTCTGCCTCACAAGCTTCCATTGACAAATGGAGGTTTGCGACTGCCCTATGGCCTATCGCATTGATTCGTAATAGACTAGTGCGTTCGTGGTGACCGCGGCGCCGACCTAAGGTTGAGCGGTTCCAGAACACCAATGGCGTCCGCCCGACATTGTTGTAATCATTATAATAAGGCCCTTAGTGATTAGTGCATTCGCCTGTCAAAGGGGGTTGACTTGAGACTGAGAGATTTCGAATGAGATTTGAGAAGAAGCAAACATCATTTGTTGCAATTTATTATTAGTAATTCCAAAATGCAGTTTACTAAATTTGGAATAGTAGTGGACTAGGTTGGTAGGTTTTGTAAATTTTGAATAGGATAGGATGGTCCGTGATATACTACTACTAGTTGATCTGATTTAGAAAAGTTCAATGTTATTGCGATTGCCTTTGCCTGTCAAAATATATTTTGGGGAGATATTATTTATTACCACTAATCTTTTTTTGTCTTTATGTTTTACATCAGCATCCAGGGGCAAGAAGAAGGATGAGGCGAGGAAGGGTCCTGGAGCTGGAGGGGCCTCCCAGAGTTCCTCGCCCGATGGCTCTCCTGAACCCAGTAAGTCCTCCTGGTGTTAACATTAATATATTTATTCCCCTAAATTTTCTGCTCCTTTTTAAATAATGTGGCATATACCCGTTTTATATTATTTTTCCAAATCCTCTTTGATCTATCCGTTTCGAAATTCTTGTTATCCCTGCTTTATCCTGTTTACTTATTTTTCTATATTTCAAGTTTCTCTACTTTACGTCAAACTGTCTCTAGTTACTAGTCTGTCTGTAGCTTCCTTTCTTCTGATTTTTCAGTCAGCTTTCCCTCTACCCTTTTGTGGACTGCCTAGTGGTGGTACTCTAAGATTCAGAGAACCCATTGGTCACATACTAGTACTACTACTACTCCTCTGCCGTTCAGATTGCATGCCCATTGCCCAAGTAAGGTATTCTACGCATGTAATAGATGAGAAGGCTCAATCACTAAAACAAGAGAGTGGCAATGGTCACATTGGACACCCCAAAGTTGTGTCTTCTTATTAGCTAGGCCTAGTATTATTAGCAGCAGTTGGTAAACTGATGACTGTGCACCATGTCTGGGAGGAAGTAAGAGGAGGACGGCCCCATTGCATTTGCCAAACAAGGCCATATGCTATTTTTTTCTCAAAACATCAGGTTCATCAATTATTAGCTCCAGGCACTCCTTAACAGCTTATCTCTTGTCTTGACTTCAGGCGTTTTTAAAGATTTCCACCAACAAAATGCCCAACCTGATATTTTTGATAGAATATACTGTCTGTAATGTATCCAAATTGTAGTGAATGATGTGTGTGGTGTTTTTTTATTTAGCTATACAAAAATTGATAGGGGGAGGGGTATCTGGCATCTAAGAAACGTGTAATCTTTTTTTTTCTAGCCGCACCAGCCACCAGTGCAGGGGCCAGCAGTGACAGCGCCAGCCAGTCTGCAGATGCGGCAGCAGAAGGGGGTGAGCCAGCGAGAGTGGTGGGCGGTGGTAAGTCATATTGCTTGCTTATTGACAATTAATTATAATTATAAGCTCACTGTAAAGGTGTAGTCTTGTTGACTTGTGAACAGCAGGTGAACACAACAGGAGTTGAAGTTGAGCTGAGTAACTAATGGCCGCTCCTATCTTCAACTCAGCAGAGAATGTTTCATGAACAAGACCTTTCCTATGGGTTGATGGAAAAGGGAAGGATGGAAGGGGAAAGGATGGATGAAATGTAATATATATGAATGAAAGAGAAGGATGTGTGGGTGAAAGCGCTGGAAGAATAAATAGTACTATAGGTGGCTGATATCTAAAATGCATGGGTGGGTGAAGGATGGATGAAAGGTATACGGGTAGGAAGCTTGCCTGGGTGGGTGAAAGTGTAGGTCTGAAAGGATGCCTGCCTGGGTGATTGGAATCCTGTGGTGGTTTTGATTGAAATAAACTTAAGGGCGCATGGGTGGGCAAATGTCAAATGACAAATGTATGTTGCTGAAAGGTTTGTACTTGAGATCATGAGACTAGAGTGAGACAGAGAGCCATGTTTGGAACTTTGGATGGATGGCTATATGGATGGATGGGTAGTTTCAATGGTAAAGAGTGGATTGAGAGAATGTAAAACTTAAATGCTGGTGAGTAGCAAAGCCAAGGGTGAAGAATAAAAAATAAAATACTCGAAGAACAATGCAATGATGAATGGAAAAATCCTTGGGAAGGTGAATAAGGGACTAGGGTGCTCCTCTGTAGTGGTGTTCTCCTCACCTTTACTTGCCTGGAATGTTTTTTTTTTTTATTCAAAGAGTCGAGGAGGTGGTATTTCAGACTCCTCCCTGGACTCACGGTAGTTTTCAAGCGCAACATTATGTATACTTCCTACCCACCCATCATCAATCACCTCCCTCCATAGCCATGGCACAATTTTCTATGTGTTTTGCTAAGAGCATTGTTTACAATTTGTCTTTTTTCTTTCTTGATATGTAGCTACTTCTGCTGCTCCAAAAACATAGAGCAGGCAGGAGATTGCAGCCCGAACCTGGCAGCGGAAAATGGAGGCCATCAGGGCCGAGTACCAGCAGCTGGTGGCCTTGGAGGATGAGGCAGAAGCTGCTGCAGATGCCCCAGTCCCCAGCCAGGCCACAACAACAACCCCACCACACCGTCGCCCCGGTCCAATGGGCATCCGCCGGTGCCGCCATCATTCCTACAGCACTGCTGCTCCCCCTTATTTCTGCCGGTTTGAGCGCCGCATCATTCGAAGACTGGCAGATATTGACGCTACGCAGGAATGGATGGACAGGCACCTCAAGAAGCTCCTAACCCGACATTAGTGCTCATGTAAGCCCCTTTTTTAATCTGTTTTTGGGTGGGTGGGTGGGTGGGAGTTGTGGGATTGTTGGGCTTTTCTTTATTTATGGATGTTTCTTGGACACTACTTGGACATTGGTTGGGGTTAAGGAGAGGGGTGGGCCAGTTGTGGGTTTGGTTTAGATTTGTTCAGGGAATAAACTTTTCATTCTTTTACATTTTATGATTATGAATGATTTAAAAAAAAAAAATTGGTGGGGTTATTGATTGTTTGTTTTACTTCGCATTGCTGCCTTTGCCACAGCCAGTTTTAAAAATGTGCTGATAGTGTAAACAAAATAGTGATGCAGTACCCTTCCTTGTCCTACTACTCTCTACTCCTAGTCTCTGCAGTCTACTCTGCTACTATATATTATTATTAACCCCTAAGGACTCGGAGGGGGTGGGGGGTGAATTACCATTGTATAGAATGATTGTCATTCAACAATGATCAATCAACCACAGTTCACTTCTCTTACCTGATTAGATGAAGAGAGGGCTTCATGGTTTCCCAAGGTGCCATCATGGTGGTGGTAGTAGTAGCAGCATGCATTGCTAGCGTTTCTTTTGATATTGAAGGCAAACTCACCAGAACTGAAGCGAGGTCCCACTCCCTCCTAGGTGAACTAGAACTGAAGGATAAGGATTCGGATGGGGGGACTATTCATCGAAAGGAAACATATTGAAATAAAAAAAACTAGGTTAATGCCGTTATTATATGCAAGCTTGATGACAGTCACCAGAGACTAGACTACTAGAACAGACTCAGTCTCAGACACAGGAAGAGAGTATGATAAGCAATGAAAAATGTAATTAATCAGAACAATGTTGAGCTAATATGAACTGTGCGAAGTGCACAAGCTTAACCTTAGACGCAAATTAATACAGTGCCTGAATGATGATGCTGGCAATGAGATGTTCCTCTGGAAAAAAATATACACTGTGCTGGGGTGGATAATATAATATATACTGCCAGTGTGGGCAATATGAGCTTAAGAATAAGATCCTCCTCACCCTGCACGGAGTTGTGTTGCTTTCACCACATCCGCCCCACCAAGTGTGTGATCAATTAATGGCGTAAATTGTTAAGTCACACCTCAATAAATCACACAGCCTGGGGGAAAAGGGATAGGGGTTTGATGAATAGTTGGGAAGGGGGATTTGAGGGAAAGGTTTGACAAAGACAATCACTACACATGGACAACACTCATCTTGGCAGTCGACCATCTTAAATCTGTTATGGGAGGAAAAGGAAATGCATGCATGCGTGATGAGTGGTACTAGACTAGTACAAGGCAGTATATTAATTATGCAATTGTCTGTCTGCCCCCAGAGAGACCCAAGTTACATACATTATATTTAAGTTCTGTTGTACCAGGCTTAGAAAGATAGCAAATACAATTAAAATATCTGTAGGAGTGAAACAAGCAAACATAAACAACACACGCAGTCGTAACGATTGAAGAGAAAAAAAGAGATACTGTATAAATTGGGAGTTGCATCTCCGCATTCCTATTGGACTGCATGCCCGTCAATCTTGGGTGCCTGGCGGATGCAGTTTGGTATGGTAAGTGTGAGTTGTTTTTCTAGTATGGCGCTGGGTAAAGGGCCTGTAGATGGAAAAACAAAAAGGATATTGAAAAATCAAGGAGAAAACAAAAAGTTAAACTGCATAAGGAGTGCAACAAGAAGGCTTTCAGAGGCAGCATGGCTAAAGCAGACTCTGTTTCTGTTTCTGTTTCCTGCAGTTACCTCCAACAACAGGCCACCCCCACCCAAACTCCACTTAGCTTCGGATTTGAGCCAGACAGCACTGAGCACATAGTATACACGGAGCAACATAGCATTTTCCAAATTAAGTAAAAAATCAATGCACCACTGTCAGTCACACCACACTCACCGCCCACCACCACTACACAGACATGTAGGTCTGGTCTGTGTTGTTGTTTACCTTTAGGACACTTCACAGTCATCATCAATCATCCAAATCGGTTGGTTTCAGTGAATTTGAAAACTTCCATCTTCTTCTGGTGGCATTTCTCTAAGTAGGCACGCTCACACCCTGAGTTATTCCATCAATTATCTCTGATCCTCCTGACCTGACTCTGACTGTGAGTATGGTGTCCAACTCTGAGTCCACACCAACAGTGTCTGACTCCCGAGTGAGTTCTCCAGACTCGTCCACTCCTGACTCAAATGCAATGGATCGGACTGTAGTAGTACAATTTTGTTATTGAACAACAAGAAGGGAAATATTGACTTGAGTCACTATGTAGAATAGACATTCCCAACAAACAACAACCACTTAGCGTGCAATGCATGCCATCATTTACCTGTTCTTCTGGGGCAGTCCCTCTAGGTTAGGAAAGGACAGATAGATAGTCAGGGCACAGGGTTGGAGGCAGGCACACATTTGTTTGAATTCTCCATCCAATATCTGGCTTGAGGGAAATGGCTTTTGGTTGAGTCAGGACTTTACTTCTTCACTGACTGCACACAGTTGCAACTCCGATCCAGCAATAAAAAGAGTAAGATGGTGGGGATGGATTTGTGAACCAGAAAGACAGTGACACACACCAATAATAAAGTAAATAATGTTCCTTAGCTATATTTTTATTTGGGGGGTTTTTTGGGCGTCAAAGAAAGAAAGAAAGTACTGGAAAATAAAAGAGCCTGGTTGTCAGGGAAGTAGAGCTTGTTCTCAAACTCTGGTGGTTTGCCCAGAAGTAGCTCACCTAACACACTTCTTCCATGACCTGAGTCGCCATCATCATCTTCCTGCTGTGCTACTTCAGGTAAGGTGAAATCTGGTGGTATAAAGTGCTGATTCATTTTTATCAAGGTTAACCTCTCCACGTTTTGGAGCGAGAGACTGGTCCTTCTCACTGCCAGAACGGCACCAGCAGCACTGAAAACACGCTCAGCAGAGACACTTGCCACGGGGCAAGCCAGATAGTTTATCGCCAGCCTGCTGAGCACTGGCCATTGGCGCCTTTTCCCATACCAATACAGCACTGGGTTTTGTTCAAAGTAGACCTCTGTTGGGTCATCCAGATAGGCCTGGACCATCCGCTCAATGGTCATGGGTGCTCCGCTTTGCTTGGCCTCTTTTGCCTTTGCCTCAGCACTGGACTTAAGCCCTGCCTGTAGAAACCATTCAAGTGCCGATTTTGGGGCTGATGCTCCTGTTCTTGTTGCTGTTGTTCTTGGTGTTGTTGGTGGTTTTGGCTGCTGTGAGCCAACCACACTGCCCTGTTGTGCCCTTGGGAAGCGGGCCTCTAATTCCCAGCCATTCTTTTTCTAGATGACTGGCTTGCACAGCTATACAAGTTTTGTAGCTGGCAACATCCCCATCTGAAAAAGGAATGAAAGTGTGCAGTAATGGTTTGTACCGTGGATCAAGAATTGTGGCACAAATGTAATGGTTGGATGACACAATGCCTCTTTGCACCCTTGTATTTTCAGATAAGCGAAGGGTTAAGCTCTCCACCAACTCAAGTCATATGCTTCTTTTTCCTCCACACCTGCGTACATTGCACACACCTCCTTTAGCTGTTCCTGTAGCATGTGCAACAATGGGTTAGCTTGACCCAGGGTACAGTCCTCCTTGCTGACTTCACGTGTGAAGACCTCGAAAGGAAGCAGCTTCTCCGTCAGGCATTTAACTAGGCCCCATTGGTCCATCTCAATGATCATACCTTTCACAGTAGCATCCCCTCTTTGCATGACTTATTCATTGATTGGTCTGTACTGCTTAAACAGACGTTCAAGCATGTAATAAGTTGAGTTCCAACGTGTTGGCACCTTCTGGATGAGTGCTTTAACTGGCGTTCTATTATCACTTTGAATGATCCTCAGCTGCTTCTGGGCTTGAAAAGAATGGCTGAAATGTGTGCAGATTCTTCTGCAGGTGGTCAGTAAGTTGCTGAATCACTCTTCTTTTTTCAGAAAGTCTTGAACAATGATGTTAATGCAGTGGGCCAAACACAGGACCCTGAAATAGCCACCATCGGCCATGGCCTTAACTATATTATTGCCATTGTCCGTGGCAACAAAACCAATGTTAAGCCCTCTTGGTCGCAGCCATTCAAAGACCTTGTTGTCAAAGTCTTCTGAAATGTTTGCAGCAGTATGAGATTTCTCCATGGCGAACATGGCTACTGCTGCATGTTTCCGAGCTGCATTAAAAACCTCAGCAGTGTCAACCCCTGCAGATATCTTTTCTCTAACCCCCACAAAAGAGATCTAGTGGACAGTGATGCACATGCAATCAGTGGCTTGATCAATGGTCACCATGTCTGTTGTCAGGTGGATAGTGTGAACAGCACTCTGCTGCAAAGCTTGTCCAAGCAATTCCAGCACGTCGTGATGTAGTGCTGGAACAGCAACTCTGGCGAAATAGGACTGGATGGGAACCTTCCATTTCCGGCAGATGGCTGCCATAAATTCAAGAAAGCCCAGCCCTTCCATAAAAGAAAAAGTGAGGAGGTCTAACGCTAATATTTTAGCCAGCTTCCCAGTGTACGAACTTGCCGTTGGGTGGTTGCGTTCATACTGCCCCTCCGACCTAAACACGCTGAGAATGGTAGCCTGGATTTTTTCCTTTTCTGGTGCCACTGATGCAGGTGACTTCTTGACACCAGATGTTAGGCTCAATAGTCATTTTTTTGTTGCGGTACTCTCTTGCCTTGGGTCCCTTGGTGTCTCAGCCTGACTCTTGTGCCATTGTGATGTTGCCGATGATGATATGGACGGGACAACTGCACTGCTGGGGACAAGGCTGCTTTGTGTACCGGAGAAAATGTCTCCCTCTTGTTCACCTTCCACTGTGATCGGATCTTCTTCATCCCCTCCACCAACAACACTTGCAGTTTTTTGGCCGCTAAGGTGCGCCTCCCACTGGATCAAGTGGTGTTTTCTCAGATGGGTTGTTTAGCCTCCGATAGCATAGTTTGTACCAAGCTTACCCCGACTAACACCTACCCCACAAATGGAGCAAATAGCAATGTTCACCTCCTTCCTGGTAACCGAAAAGAAGTCCCAAACTGGGGAGGTCCACTTTCTGACGCTGCTGGTGCCACTTGCCATGTCGGATGAACTGGTAGGTGGGCGTGACGTTTGACTCTCTACTGTACCTACTTCTACGGAGGTGGTTGTGGTGGATGTAGGTTGCTGCCGGGACTTTGTAAATATGGCAGCTGGAGGTGGTGTTGGTGGAATCTGTGTTTGTGGTATCCGTGCCACATCCCTCACAGCAATTTGGGATGGGGCAATGTCGGTCTCCAATGGGGCGGGGCTAATATCCATGATGACTGGCTCGTCATCATCCTCCTCTTCTACATCTACCTCCATAACTCTAAGGAATTCTGGAACCTTCCTTTTCCCTAGCCTTGTCTTGTGGCGTGTCTCACTCTCAGACTGAGGTGGGATCCAAGTGGCGTCTAGATCATCAGAAGGGGGCTTGGAGAAGAAGCTGATGGACTAACCCTCCTTTTCCTTGCTGGGGATCTGGAAGACAATGGATCTTCTGAAAGAGTGGCTTGCTCTTCTTCTTCCTCAGCAGGAAGCTCGATCTCCTGAACTGACCCTACTTCGGGAGGAACAACTACTATTGGCAGTGGTTGCAGCTGTTTTTGCCCACTTATCTGAATCACCTGCATTGATTGGGTACTACTTAGCAATTACGATAAGTCAATTTCAACATCAATTGTTCGTTGGCATTGTCGTTGTGATTAGACTGGCTGCCTCTACGACAGACATGGGCTTGGACCTAGGTTGGTGGGGTGGGTCCACTGATGAGGGGGTGCTGCTCCCAGCTTTCTCCCTGGACACCGCTGCTGCAGGCGCAATTTTTGGTTTCCCAAAAAAGGTCTTTGGCGACATACTGGTGGTGGTAAGTGGCAGTGCCTTCTTCTCACTGGCAACTTTCTTGGTACTGGACGTGGTACCTTTCTTTGGGGCCATCTTGAAGATGTCAGTTAGCACGCACTGGCACAAGTTGAAGAGATGTCTGTCAGTGGTCACACGTCACATGACGTCGTGCGTAGGGCGCAGGCCTTCTGTCTGGCAGTACAATGGGTGATGTTGTCTCCTCCTCTTTTGTGCACCTAAAAGCAAAGAAGCAAGAAGAACATCAGTGAAACGTGGCATTGTTGTGGTTCAATTACTTGTACAAACAAATACAATATAATTTAGTTTGTGTGGGCACACTTGTTAGTGTTATTACCTCAGTTATTAAAACAATTAACAATACAGTGTAACCATTTGTGAGACTTTCACAACAACAAGGGCTTTCATGGTGTACTGTGTACACTACAGAAGTACACTCAGGAAGGATAGGAAAGAAGAAGAAGAACAACAAAAATACAAATGCAATAGTTTGCCATTGTGTATCACTTGGGATGCAGCACTCAGGGAGCTGCAGCTGACAAATAAAATGACAATGGAAACAATAAGCCAAGGGGAACAAAGGGAATACAGACATGCAGCCCAATATGGCAAAAGCACACTAACTGCCTCCACAAAATGGCTGCCAGCCATATGGTCACAACACAACAACAACAAGCAGGAGGCTTGAAAAACAATGAACTCAAGCAGCCCTATATGGACACAGACTTTACAAAATGGCCCCTGGCCACATGGGGAGGCTCAGCCAAGGCAAATGATGGCTCACTATTACAAACACACTCACACACCAGCCAAACAAAGGAGACATGCTATACAACACATCTTTAATGCAACAATGCCAAAAACGAAAATCCACAGGGCTAAAAAAAGGTTTGCAAGTAACAACCACACACATCCAACAAAGGCATTTGATTTAACACACATGAAAAAAAGTGAAATACCCCCAAAAAACATTTTGTATTTCAATCCAATGCCATCCATGCCCTAAATGATGTTTAAATTCAACAGACACCACAGAAACAGTTGTTTCATGCACCCATGAGTAGCTCTGGGCCTACTGGCTGAAATGCCTATTGGCAGACTACTGGGCTACATAGTGAATTAAATAAATATTGCAAATTGATTTCAAAATTTGGAGAAAATGTAGTGAACTGTGCAACATGTTTCCTTTATAAAAGAAGAAAAATGACTTACAAAGAAACAACTAGGCCCCTACTGAAACTGCAGGCCACCCACCACAATAAATTTTAAAAAAATGATGAAAAGTACAAATAAATCTAGGTGCATGGCCCCAATCAAGCAAACAACACCAATTTTCCAACTTACCTGTGAAATCTCAAATTCAAAAGTCCGCAAATCCAATGATATATGGTGCAGCAGATACAAAGAGTGATCCTTCCAGCTCCAAATCCAAATGAAAAGTGACCAGGAGATGGACAGAGCACTGGGAGGAGCCTGCTGGACAGAAACAGGAAGTTGGAGACTCTGGGGCACTTCCTTCCTCTTCCAAAAAAAAGTAACAAAAGAAAAAGGACTCCTTGCACAAAAAAGTACAGCCAAATGTCAATTAGAGGAGTTTTTTTTAATCCAAATCATCATTTCGAGAAGGTTTTGATGCTGCTCGGGGACAGAACCTTCTCCAGATCCAGTCACAGTAGATTCTGCTCGTTCAGGATCGCGTACTTCACAAAACTTCCTCCAGAAGTCCGATGGCATGCCCAAATTACGTGTTCGCAATCGCAAACTCTCGCGGGACCATGCGGCCGCTTAGCAAATCTCGTGGCATTCGCGAACGGCTCGGGAAATCTCATCGGCAATCGCAAGCACCTGGTAAGTCGCTCACGTGAACACGCAAACGCATTTCGGTTGCGCAAACACAAAAAAACCTGTACTTTGTGCAGAGTGTGGAGTTTTTTGGCAACTTGGCGTTCTACGCGGAGTTGCCAAAACTCCGCAATCTCCGCGAGCGTAGCAGAGGTTTACGCCCAGGGTTCCTGACCATGACCACCCTTGCCCCCTGCCTGCAAACCTGCACAGTCAATCTCATTATCATGGCAAAGGGTGGAAAGGCATACCCCAATGCCAATATCCAGTCCTGTAGGAAGGCATCTAAGACTGTCGATCGCGGATCCGGTTTCCAGCTGAAGTAGTGGGTAAGCTGGTGGTCCAACAGCAAGGCAAACAGGCCTATAGAGAAAGGACCCCAAAGGGAATCCAGTCTCTGAAACATCAAGGGATTCAGCTGCCACAGGCTCATGTCCGACCAATCCCTGGAGCACCAATCCGGTACCACATTGGATGCCCCCAGGAGGTACTCTGCTGTCACTGAGATGTTGCGGGACAGGCAGAAAGTCCAAAACCCTTTGGCAAGGTCCACTAGAACTTTGGATTTGGTACCCCCCCAAGTTGTTGATGTATCTCACTGCCGGCACATTGTCCATCTTGAGGAGGACACTGCGGTCAACTCTGTCCTTCGCCAACACTTGATCGCGAAGGACACGGCCATTAGCTCCAGACAGTTGATGTGGAGCTGCCGCTCTTCAGCGGACCACTTTCCTCCTTTGAATGAGTCCCTGCAGCAGCCGCCACAGAGAATGCTGGCGTTAGACCAAATCTGGATCAGAGTCGAAAATAGCCCGGCCATTCCACTCTTCCATGTGGTCTAGCCACCACCTCATCTCGTCCTTGACCTCGTCTGACAGCGGAACCAGTTTGGAATACTGTAGGCCCCAATGAAAGTAAAAAGCCTTGAGGCGCTGGAGGGCTCTGTAATGGAGGGTGCCTGGGAAGATCATCTGAATAGACGAAGAGAGGAGGCCCCCAATCCGAGCTACCTGACGGAGGGAGGTCATGGACCTGGACAACAGCCTCCTCAGCTCTCTGCGAATCTTCACTACCTTCTGAGGAGGCAGGCTCTGAGACTTCTCCTCTGAATCTATCACGAAGCCCAAGAACGTTAACTGCCTCATACGAGTCAGAACCGACTTGCTCTCATTGACCACAAAACCCAAACTCTGGAGTAAATCCACCGACAACTGTAATTGTCAGGTCAAACAGTGCAGGCATTGGTCCAGCAACAGGAGGTCGTCCAAGTAAATGATAAGCCGGAACCCTCGAGCCCTGAGGAGCTCCATCAACGGTTTGAGCACCTTGATGAAACACTACGGAGCGGATGAGAGCCCGAAAGGTAGGGTGGCAAACTCATACACCTGATCCTGCCACCTGAATTGCAGGAATCTGTGGTGGGGAGGTAGATGGGAACTGTGAGATAAGTGCCATTTAGGTCTAGATGCACCATCCAATCATCAGGCATATAAGGTTGCGCAAAAGATGGATGCCCTTCATCTTGAAGTGGCAGTAGACCAACCAGCCATTGAACTCCCTGAGGTTTAGGACCGGGTGTTGGCTCCGTCGGACTTGTCCCCCAAGAAGATATTGCTGATTAAAGCCTGGGGGTGGATTGAAGATCTGGTTATAGCTCCCTTTTGCAGAAGATCCACCACCTCTCGATCTATCAAGGCTGACTGGTCATCTGCAAAAACCAGCATGCGTGTTCGGGACTGTTGTACCGGGGACCCGTAAAACTCTATATGAAATCCCTTGATGGTCTGAAGCACCCAGACATCCGAAGTGAGGCTCTTCCAGTTCTGAACAAACAGAGCCAACCGACCTCCCACCTTTAGAAGGGAAGAAGGGAAAACTCTCACCTGCATGGGACTGAGGGTGTCCTCTGGCCGGAACCCTGGAACCACGGCCGCATTAACTTCTGCATGACTGGAAGAATTCTCCAGACCAGGATTTGTCCTGGGGCCGCTTGGATCCTCGGGGAGGGATTTGGGTGTAGAAGTGTCTGGCTGCGTGCCTCCTTCTGTGGCTGGCCCCAACAAAAACCCAAGGGTTGAAGATGTTCTTGATTGAAGCTTGTGCCTTGTCCAGAGAAGTGAACATGCCCACATACTTACTAAACTCTTTAATAAACAGTTCCCCGAAGAGCCCACCTTGAGCCACCTCTCCAGCCTCGGTGGAAGCCAAATCCCCCAACTTGGGGTCAACCTTCAAAAGCAGGGAACGGTACCTCTCTGCTGACAAGGCGCAGTTCGCATTTCCCAGGAAAATGACAGCGCGTTGCGCCCAACCTGACAAAGACTCTAGGGAGACTGGATTACCAGAGACCCTGGCCTCCTCAACCAGGTCCAACATTTTTGTGAGGGGCCCATAGATGTCAATGAGCTTGTCCTGGCACGCTCACCAGAACCTGTCTATCCCCTTTTTGGGGTCCCTGATATACTTCTGGAAGAAGGTGGTCATGGGAGAGTCTAACTCAGGAGTCTGCACCACCTTGCCAGCGAGGGCGGGGCGGGGGCATTCCGCTCGAAGGCAAGCTCTGACATCTTTGTCCAGAGGCTCCCTAAGGCGGCCACTTTCTCAGAAGGGGCCCACTCAGAAGAGCGGGGGTGAACCAGATCCTCTGGGTCCAGCATGTCTGAGGACTCACCGGGCCCGAAGGCCCAGCAGGGTCGGGGCTAACGACAGACGCCAGGGCCTAGAGGGCCCAGCCTCATCTCGAGATTCAGGGTCGTCCTCCATTTGTAGGTTAGGGGACGGGTCATCAGGGGCATCAGCAAAGGCCTCAGACACCTCCAAAGGTGTTGAGCTGGCTAGGATAGCCTTCTTGAGGCACTCAAAAGCACTTAGGTCCATTTCAGACTCCTGCTTGCGCTTCAGCACTTTTTTAGGGACAGAACCCAAAGGGGGTCAAGAGCATTCTGGGAGGGTACAAAGGCGTACGCTATTTCCATCAGGCGGTGCTTGAATGGCCCCATTGCTGCCGCCACTGCCTGGTGGATGGAGGCATCCACAGCATCACAAAAATCATCATCCAGGGGAAGAACCTGGAGTGACTACACTTCAGTATACTCCTCATCCATTGTGACTTAAGCAGGGATGGGGAGAAATAGTAATAATGCAACCCCCCCAGTAAGGTAAAGAGAGGGCAGGGGAGGGCCTTGCAATACAGATAGCCACTCACTGTGGCAAATAACTGGAATTTGGGCAGCCAAAGGCTGAATGTGGTGACTGGGGTCCAGTCCTGAAGTAATGCGCTAAGTGCACTCAGAAAACAAAACTCACGCCTGGGGCCGTCTCCCTTTTACTGTGAGGGTGTCAATGTCACCTGGGCCTTTCCCTGAACAACTAAAGCAGCGCTGCTTGGTGCAGACGATCCCATGACAGAGCGCGAGAGAAAAACTGTCAGTAATACTGACCCGCGAGGAAGCCGACCACTTGTGCCGCCCGAGTCGAAGTAGACAGCGGCGAGTAGAGCATGATGAGGGCTCTCACTGCCAGAATGAAAAGCCAACGCGAGCGCTGGGCAGTAAGCACATATAAATTAAACAGTACAGGCATCCAAAACACAAGCAAAGAATGTGCCGGAAAGCAGGAAAGAAAGAGGAGACATGACTGAGCATACATTTGTGGGATTGCTGGACTACTGATTGGATAACCTGTTGACCTTTACTGCTTCCCTGTGCATGCTGGGAAAGAGAGTTTTTTCTTGTTGTTGAAAGCTGCTGGAAGGAGGAATAAAGAAAGTTGAGCATAATCCGCGCCTCCTGTCCTGACATAGAATTGTAGATATGAATTTTTAAAGTTTTAAGTAAAAGTAGTGCCAAAAAACACAAAGTGCAATGTTAGTCTATCGTTGTGGTAGACCGGGAGCTAGGAGCGATTTCAGGCCAACCATGATGCAGTGTGAATTGGACACACCAGCCAGGTTTGACCCAGATGAAGATTTTACCTCAGGACTTTTTCAAGATATCAAACTGTCTCTACAGTCCAGAAGCAAAATAATGAATCAATTGATTTTATAAACACTAAGGGCCTGATTCACAAAGGTAAACTCACACTTTTGCGTAATGTTACTAGTTTTTGATATTCACAAACAACAAGTTTAATTTTACTGGTAGTAATTTTACGACTGTGTCGTTGCAATCGGAGCATAGACTCCACACACAGAATAATAAGACAGGCTTATTTTTTACTGTGCAGAGTATCTGCCACAAGTACAATTTCAAACATGTTGCTATTTGAAAGTTGCCTCACAACCCTTAGGTTTTATTAAAAGACCCCTCACACACCAACCTGGTTGGTGTCATGCTTCATCATTGGGGACCATGGGAGACCGCAGTAGGTTGTAGCGGGATATTCGTCTTGACGAAGTAAGATCTTTCAATGTGTGAGCGCGCTAAGCTTAGCGCTTTCTTCCTTTTCTTTTGCAGACATGTTTAGCCACGTATACGATGTCCGTATACCTTTATGTAACTTACCTAGATGTCTCATAATTTTTCCTACTTTCCTCCCCTGCCACAGAGTGTGACTACAGACGATTCCACTCCCGGGCCCTGATTTCCTGCTAGACACTATATTCTAGTGTAATTATGTTATCTTTTTAACTCCATTTTTATTTTGAACTTTCTTTAAAACACGTGTTTTGATGCACGCTGTAAAAAATGCCGGTCACTGGTGCCACGGTCGACACACCAGCCATTTGGGCTAGCAGATTGCGTTCTGCCCATACTGCATAACTATGCTGCCTTTAGTAGACATCGCAGGGTGACATGTGCCCTACATGATGTCACTCTTAGCATGCTGCATGTACTCCACAGTACTACCATCGATATCATCACGTCATTGTTGACCAGCATGCTATTTTCTCACCTGGTTTAGCCATTCACAATTCAATGTTACTTCTACGATAAAGTACTCTTTTACAAGGCTACCAGATTATAAGGACTCACTGCGTTGCCCACTATATAGTCCTATACAAGCACAAGATCAAACAAAAGATTGCATTTTATGTTGCTTCTTTTTTCCTTTTATGTGTTGTTGTTTTGTCCTTTCCCTTACAGGTTACTTCAAGTGGGGTCGTAAGTACCGACTCCCTTCATTTTTTCCAACTCACCTTAGCGTGTGTGTTGTGATTTTTAATACTCATGTGGCTATATTTTGCCACTCATTCACTTCTCTTCACCCGGTCCTGATGAAAGCCCCCTCTATTTTCTTTGCAGGGGCTGAAACATGTAGACCTATCACAGACAACTACGAGTTTAAACAACTCCATTAGTTGCGCTCTTGGATTTTAATATATCCTGGGCCGCCACAATTAAATACATTTGGCAAGGATCCCCAGAGATATTTTTAATTTGCATATCTCACATCACACTATCACACTACACCAGCTCCGCTGTAATCAGGCATTGAAGCACAACCGGGCGGCATTAGGCCACCGGTTGGGACCCCAATGATGAAGCATGACACCAACCAGGTTGGTGTGTGAGGGGTCTTTTAATAAAACCTAAGGGTTGTGAGGCACTGCTGCTTGCACAGTGAGTCCTGACTCTTTGTTTCTTTCAGTGGGTACGTCCACATTGTTTGTATATTGAATTTGGGGATAGGGACGTCCCTTGACCTTTCCTTGCTCTCCCCCCATCCTTGTTTTGATGCTATTTGAAAGTTGGCATTTTCCTGCCTGAGCCAAATGTGCCTTTCTGCCAATGTTCAGTGTAATCTGACTTTTCATGGCTTCCCTGTGGTGAGATGTATAGTGCTCCTAGAAGTGGACAAAGGGCTTGGGTGTGGAGAGATGTTTTTATCACTGACAGGATGGCCATCTGGGCTGTGCACAGGGACTTAATTATCTTCAAATGAGACCTACCCTGTAACAAGCAGATGTAGTTCACACCTGGGCCTGCCCTTTTTATTGTCTTACTAGCCAGCAAGTCACCATTTCAGTGGGACAGGGGCTGACCCTAGAACCAGTTTTGAGTGACCCCACGGTAGGGTTTACCTATTATCATAGCCACACCTCTGGGTGTGCAGAGGGATCTCTGCACAGGGGAATGAAGGTTCTGCCACATTGGTGGTATTTAGAGAGTGGCACTGTGGGATAGTTTAAAGTGAAATGCACAGGAAGTGCTGCAGAATGAGCGGGATCACCCATGGAAACGTGTACCCCACTAGTTAGGGAGTGGGCAGGAGTTTCTTCCACCCATGAGCTGGCACTGGGCATGTGTGGCACCCTCAGTACCCTCTTGAAAACATATCTGGACCTGTGGAAGACAAAAGAAGGACTGCAACTGCTGTTGTACCTGTAGAGAGAGACCCCAAAGGCTGGACCTGCTCCCACTTGTACCCAGCACAAAGATCTGCACACCTATGGTCAGTTGTCTGATCTCCTGCTACAGGGACACAAAAACTGCAAGAAGCCCACTTTCCCGAAGAGCCCAGCTGAACAGTACCAACTGGACAAGTCCTGGATCCTGCTGGAGTGAGTGCTAACCCCTATGTTATGTTTGTGAGGTCATGGGGCCCTTAGATACATGTAATAGTGTTCTCCTCCTGCCTAACCCTAAAACCTTAAACTAAGAAACTTTTTCAAGGACTTTTTCCCAGAGAACCACCAGAAGCCTTGGAACTAATCCACTGAAGGTGCATCGCTAGTGGTCCTGACTTCGTGCAGCTTCGCTATGTTCTTCTCTGCAGCAGCAAGTCTGATTCATCAAACCCTCTCCAGTTACTGTCTTGTAGCTTCCACTAATCAGTAGGAACTGAGCATTTGCAGACGACAGAAACTTAGGATAGTGCCAGACTGATTCCATGCACCCCTGTAGGATATGTTGTTCCTTGGACCAGCTAACTCACAATGTCACTGTTAGCCCTCCTAAGCTTAGGCAGGTAGCAAACAATTCTGGCAAGTATCGAACATGACAACCCAGTTCCCTCAGGAATCGTGATGACAGACCTAGAACTTTTCGCTCAGTCACTCGTGCTCTCTTTCGCTCAGAGAAATATACAAAGAATACACGAGGGGATGTTTTTCAATATTTATTGAACCATTGTGATTCTTGTATATAAGATATGTGCCGCAGTGATTAAGAGATAGAAGCAGGTAAATGTTATAATGAGTGTCAAAACAGTGAATAAAACAAAGAGTTCCACCATCTTGTTGAGACAGCTTATATATGCATACATATACAGTAGTTGTAACATTCTAGCGTACTCCTACAATGCAAACCCTAACCTACGTGTCTAGGGTGAGAATGTATGGTCTGCCAAGAAGCCCCATTCTGGATGATCTAACCCCTTTACCTGGTGGGTAAGAATGTAGGACCCCGTCTTGGTCACGAACTGGACATCCCTCACGGAGATGTCAGCCAGCTGCTAGGCGAAAGCTTCAGCATGCAGGGAGCCCTCTAAGTCAACAGAAGTGTCTCTTCTGATTGTATTTGGAAACAAAAGGATATATATAGAAAAGGGCATCCTTGCCTCGGGCGGCCATGATTGTGATCATACTGCCTATTGTTTGTATTCTGCAAATAACTGCGCCTCCATGTGGACGTAATAATAAACACATTTGTATTATGCATGTGAAGACCTTGCACATAATGGCAAGGCAGTATGATAGTGTTCTCATGAAGTTCTTCTGTGTCAGCAAGGTCAATGTTTCTTAGAAACATAACCCAAATGCAGTAAATGCAAATGTGTGTCAAACCTCAATGTGACAAAGGGAAGGCAACTTTAGGAAAGAACCGGATACATGTAAATTAGCCCTATTTCCTACGAGGCCTAATTCAGGCACATGACATTAAACCCTGCAGCCTTGCCCCACTGAAGTAATCCAACTTCCAGAAAAGAGACTAAGGGACCAATTTATACTTGGGTGCATGGAGGATAAGTCTGTTAGGGGGGACAGAGTAAATTACCTTGTTGCCTTGATGGAGTACCCGTCCGCAAAGTTTAGAAAGTACTTTCAAGCCGGCGGTCATATCTTAAGCAGTGGCAGGAACAGGCATCATGGCGGTTCCTGTCAATGCTTTTTTAAGTTCGACGCACGGCTCTGTCAACATGGCGAAGCCATCCAGTAAGCCATTGGAAACGATTGGCTACCTCAGAGTAGTCTCTGGCCATTGCGAAACTATGGTCCGCCTGCATCTGAATTAAGTGGGTGGACCATTATATTGCCGGTAAGCATACTCCATCACAACAGAGTATGCTTACCGCCAATATATACATCGGCCTGTAAGTCTATGCGTTGAAATCATCACTGGAGATGATGTCAAGCAGCATCCGATCAACATTGATGTCTTCCTTGGAGTGAACTCCAGACTTTTCCTGTTTGGAGCTTTTTCTGCCTTCGTAGAGAGCCTTACTGAGATTTTGTCCAGTGGCTCCTCGTGGTCAACATCTCTGTATTCCGATCTAGCCTGCTGCTTGCCCCGTTTAAGGCTCTACCTTCTTGAACATTTTCTAAAACCGAAAGTAACTCTTTGACTGAGCCCAACCAGAGCCTTGTATCCGACCTGCTCTCCATCGCTGTCAGCCTAATACCTTATCCTTGTCCTGGACTCTCGCGACCAGCTGGCCTTGGCTGGCGTTTTGTGCTTTTTCAGTGTTAAGATTTAATTCAAAATGTGAAAATTCTTCTCCAGTTTCTCTTATTGGATTGTGTCATTTTGGTCTTATTTTGTTGATTAAAACATTCCCTATTTTTATAAATTGGAGTGGTATTTTTATTGTGTTGCGTTGAATCTTTTTAATTGTCTTGGTACCGATAAATACTTTGCACATTTCTCTTAAGTTAAGCTTGAGTGCCCTGTGCTACAGCTACATCAAGACTTGAGCTCGGGTTTAAATTATTGAGCCCTAACTGGACCTGGTATGGAAATGTGACATTATTACTTGGTGAAGACTTACATCCTCTCCAACTAATAATCCACTTTCTCACAAACAATGTATAATTTGCGTGCAATTTCAGAAACTTTCAAAATAAGCCACGAACATGACTAAGCAATGAAAACAAACGCAGTGCCTCAGATATTCATTGAGTGTTCAAGGACATGAGGTCTTAGAAATATTTGAGGTCATAACTAATGTATTTGGTTCAACAATCCAAATAAGATTGCATTATTGCAGAGCGAAGATGCGTAGTGTTATTTATGCATAGTGCAGGGAGTTCAGGTGAGAGCGATGAATGTTATTTGAATTGTGCATAAATATTGTCCTGAGCAAAAATCTGTAGTTTGCAAAGTTTTTGGTCTCAAAGATAGGTTTTTGACAAACAACACGACGCGATTGAACATCAAAATGCAAAACACATCAAAAGCATTGTAGCAAGCATCACAACTTTGCTCTGTGACAAATGCATAAGCTAAAATAGGCCAGACTAACACCTGTCGTGCAAACAAGTTATGTTAATGAGTAAACCCTGTCAAGAGATGTACTCAGGATTAAGCTTGGGTAATATAAATTATGTTTAGGCCGAGATAATATGAGGTGTTGTACGAGTATGAGGTAATAAACATATACATTAATCCCATGTGCAGTCAGAATGCATGCAAATCACTGTGCTGAACTCACTTGGATATGAAACACACAGCTGAGCTCATTTTCAGATTTTTATATAGACAGCAGAGTGAAGTTGGAATTTATTAGCAGTCTCGAAGTGGGACTCAGTGCTCAAATAGCTTCCCGTTGAAAATCAATCAATCAATCAATCACAGAATTTGTAGAGCGCACTACTTACCCGCGAGGGTCTCAAGGTGCTGGGGAGAAAAAAGGGGGGGTGCTGCTACTGGTCGAACAACCAGGTCTTGAGTAGCCTCCTGAAGGTCAGCAGGTCTTGGGTCTGTCGTAGGCTTAGTGGAAGGGTGTTCCAGGTCTTGGCGGCGAGGTGGGAGAAGGATCTGCCGCCGGTGGTAGTTCTTCGAATGCGAGGGACGGTGGCGAGGGAGAGGTCGGCGGAGCGGAGGTGGCGGTTGGGGACGTAGAAGAGGAGTCGTCTGTTGAGGTAGGCTGGGCCAGTCTTGTGGAGTGCCTTGTGTGCGTGGATGAGGAGTTTGAAGGAGATTCTCCTGTTGACGGGGAGCCAGTGCAGGTTCCTCAGGTGGGGGTGATGTGGCTGTGGCGTGGTACATCGAGGATCAGGCGTGCGGAGGCGTTTTGTATGCGTTGCAGTCGCTTGATGAGCTTGGCCGGGGCTCCCGCGTAGAGGGCGTTCCCATAGTCAAGTCTGCTACTGACGAGGGCCTGGGTGACTGTTCTTCTTGTATCTGTCGGGATCCACCTGTAGATCTTGCGAAGCATGCAGAGGGTGTTGAAGCAGGAGGAGGAGACTGCGTTGACTTGCTTGGCCATGGAGAGCATTGAGTCGAGGATGACTCCCAGGTTGCGTGCGTGGTCGGTGGGTGTCGGGGCTGCTCCTAGTGTCGTTGGCCACCAGGAGTCGTCCCAGGCTGAGGGTTGGAGCCGAGGATGAGGACCTCTGTCTTGTCCGTGTTCAGTTTTAGTCTGCTGATCTTCATCCAATCGGCGACGGCCTTCATTCCTTCATGGAGGTTGGATTTGGCGGCGAGGGGTCCTTGGTGAGGGAGAGGATCAGTTGAGTGTCGTCGGCGTAGGAGATTATGTTGAGGTCGTGCTGTCTGGCGATGCGTGCGAGCGGGCCATGTAGATGTTGAACAGTGTTGGGCTGAGGGATGATCCCTGGGGTACGCCGCAGATGATCTCGGAGGCTTCGGATCGGAATGGTGGGAGGCGGACTCTCTGGGTTCTGCCGGCGAGGAAGGAGGTGGCCCATTCCAGGGCCTTGTCTCGGATCCCTGCGTCGTGGAGGCGTGCGCGTAGAGTGCGGTGGCAGACAGTGTCGAAGGCGGCGGAGAGGTCCAGCAGGATGAGGGTTGCGGTCTCACCGTTGTCCAGCAGGATCCTGATGTCGTCGGTGGCGGCGATGAGGGCAGTCTCAGTGCTGTGGTTGCTGCGGAACCCCGATTGGGATGGGTCCAGGATGCTGTTTTCTTCGAGGTATCGGGTTAGCTGTTTAAACACCTTTGTAAGTATGCATTTTATGGCACAGCCCAGATACACTGGCAAATTACTTGATGTTATGAAATAATATTTCCATGTTAGAACCCTATTGGAAAATGAATGCTGCTCATATACACAAGTGACAATGCCGTGAAAAACAAGCATTAGCACAGTCAATAGGCCCGGATTTGTGTTAGAAGTGTTTGGTATTGGTTCAGTGAATTCTGTGCCGTGTACCTATCAGTCCGAGAAGGAAAATCCAATAAAGCAACTTCAGCTGGAAGTATGGACTTTGCTGAACTGACTGCATTTGCAGAGTTGAACTGTATCCTCAAAAAAGATTACTATGGAAAGCAGTCAGAAGATTAGATGTTCGTTGTAAATTGTGAACGTAAAAGGCATGCATAGCAAAATATATATTTGTAGATACTTTTTAATTTATACAGTGATAGTGTTTTCATTGTATCCTTAGGAAAGCATATATGTGTGTGTGTACATCTTTACTTTGTTAAAAAAAGAAGAAGCTGTAAATGCAACCTATTAGTAGGACAGCAAAGTGAAACAAATGATCGAACAATTCGATTAGAGGATAGAACTGTAACCTAATGAGAGTCTAAGGCAGCCAACCAGAAAATAATTCCAAGAAAAGAAGCCATACAGCAGCAAATGCTGTTTTCCAAACAAAGTAAACACATCTATGAGCATACAATGTGGCTGAAGCCACATGCTGCTTCTGCAGGCTAATGAAAGGACTTCTTGGTGACCTGGTCGTCAAAAAGTAGAGGGAACGCAGACGGGATTCTGTAATCATCCCCTAAATGTCACAGCCTTACTCGGCAGCCCATCCAAGCAATGGCAAACCGTGAAAAAGTCATGAATGCCAATTGCTAATGGGGGCTGAAGAACTGATAGGATCAGGGCTCACAAAATCTAAAGCTATTGGTAGGTAGACCAGACCTAGCAATTATTGTTTGCTATATTACAGCATACAGCAAGAGAAAAATACTAGATCACCGGGTATCTGCTTTTCATGATGAGTTGTGATTGTAGAGTCAAAAAGTCCGTCTCTGAGACACATATTATCAATAAACACATTTATTTACGAACGAACCAATAACTGATAATCTGAAGGAAAAGTACAGGGTTTGCATTAGCTATACATGCGTTGCTCAAAAGCTTAGTAAATATCCAATTATTGGCAAGTATTTTAAATCATAGGCAGAGCTAATTCTGTTTAGCATAATATTTCTGGCACTGCTCTTCCATTTCACAAGTGCTTGTTAAACAGTATCATCTAAATAAGCAATATATTTGATTCAAAATGAAAAAAATCAAGATTCATAATCGTTGTCAGTTTTGCCCTTTGCAGAAGACTGGGTTTTCTCAATGACTTGTAATATGTTTACGTTTTTAATTGCAAATATCAATCAATAATTAATTGTAGTTTTCCCTTCGGAGCGGTAATTAGTATGCCTTTCTGTATTAGTTGCTGAAAGCACTTGCTTGTTGACTTTGTTGTCAGTGATGAACTTCCAGAATGTGCAATATAAGTGATGCTGCGGAGGGTAATGAGATCTGCATCATTATCCCTCCTGATGGTTGTGTTCCTCGCAGTCCTCAGCGTTTTGACAAGTTCACTGCAGGAACATGCTGTTCTAGATCCATTAAACCCCTTTGCTTTATGGAGTGATATTGTAACACAGTGAGACCAGTGCTGATGGGGAGGCTCTGAGGACGCACAAATATCGACGGGAATAAAGCAGACATATAAATGGTGAAGAAACACTTAAACCCTAATGGTAATCATAGCATGTAGAGGTGATACCACAGTTCTATTAATTTTAAGGGGTATGTGCTTGAAAATATAATAGTATTGCCAAGTAGTGTAACCAGTGGCAGCTGGCTTGTGCCGAGGGTGGTGTGACGGTGTGGGGCACAAAAATAAAAATAAAATAAATTCACTTACCTCTGCAGCACGACGTCCTCCTCCCTCGCGTGTCTTCAAGGAAGCTCCCGATGTAGAAAACTGCACTACCCAATCCTGGCGCTGCTTTCACAGCATGAAAGCAGCTCCAGGATTGGATAGAGCAGGCTCTCCCAGCGCTCCTAAGAGCACTGTAGGCCTGCGCTTTCTCTAACCCAGCTGTCTAAGACAGCTGGGTTAGAGAACTGCGCATGACTGGCTGGCTGTCTCAAGAAGGCCGGCCAAACAGACATGGGCTTTTTAAAGTCCACAGCTCCCTGCTGCTGCCACTTGACAGAGCTGGACCCACCCCGTCCTGACACTTAGTTTGGGTCAGGTTGCTGAAAAATAAAATGGTAATAAATAAACTTTATTACCGTTTTATTTTTCAGCTCTGTGGCTTGTGGGATGACGCTCCTCTGCTCAAATGGAGGAGCCGCCTCTGAATGTAACGCAAAATCAATCAATCAGGATTTGTAAAGCACGGCTAATCACCCGTGATGTTCTCGAGGCACTGGGGATGTATGCTACTTTGTGGCGATCTTGTTAATTTGATCAGCCAGGTCTTGAGTCCTTTCCTGAATTGCTGGAGCGTTGGGGTAGACCTGAGGTGCAGGGGAAGGTTTTAACAGGCTTTGGCTACCTGGTGCGAGAAGGAGCATCCTCTGCTGTTGGCTTGGTGGATTCGGTGGTGACTGCGAGGTGAGGGAGGTGGATAGTAGATGTCTGGTTGGTTGGTGGAAGGTCATGCATTTGTTGATGAACGTTGGTCCCTCCTTCTGCAGGGCTTTGTGTGCGTGGGTCAAAATCTTGAACTGGCATCTCTTCTCGATCGGGAGCCAGTGTGGCTTCTTGAGGTGGGGTGTGATTTAGATCCGTCTGGGGAGGTCAAGGATGAGTCTTTCAGCTGAGTTTTGTATTGTTTGTGGTCTCTTTAGGAGGTGTGCAGTGATTCGTATGTAGAGTGTGTACCCATAGTCCAGCCTGCTGGTGATGATGGCCTGAGTGATGGTCCTTTTAGTTATGACTGGGAGCCACCTGAAGATCTTTTAGAGTATGAGTAGGGTGTGGAATCAGGCTGATGAGACTGCGCTTACCTGTTTCTTTACGGATAGCTTGTTGTCCATGATGATGCAGAGGTTACAGGCATTGTCTGTCAGGGTGGGGGAAGGGCCAAGCTCATCAGGCCACCATGCATCGTTCCATGGCAAGGTGTTGTTCCCAAAGATGAGTACTACCGTTTTGTCCATGTTGAGTTTGAGACAGTTGTTCTTCATCCACTTGGCGACATTCATCATGCATCTGTGTTAGTTGGCTCTGGTGGTAGAGGAGTCTTCTGACAGTGAGAGCATGAGCTGGGTGTCGTCGGCATAAGAGATGATGTTCAGTCCGTGCGATCTGACAGTGTTGACCAGGGAGGTCATGTGTGTGTTGAAGAGGGTGGGTCTGAGGAACGACTCTTGGGGGCACCCAGATGATCTTCTTGGGTTTGCAGGTGAATGGTGGGAGATGGATATGAGGTGTTCCATTTGAGGGCGTCTTCCTGGATTCTGATGTGGTGGAGTCTGTTGCTCAAGATGTGATGGGAGACGGTGTCAAAGGTGGCTGACAAGACCAGGAGAATGAGGGCTGCTGTTTTGTTGTGGTCCAGAAGGGCCCTGATGTTATCAGTGGTTGCGATCAGGGCTGTCTCTGTGCTGTGGTTGGCTCTAAAACCTGATTGAGAGGGGTGCAGGGGGTTGTTGTGTTGCTGACTGATTGCCTTCTTGAGAACCTTTGCTGGAAAGGAAAGCAGGGAGATGGGCCGGTAGTTCTTTGTTTCTGGTGGGTCAGTGGAAAGTTTCTTCAGGAGGGGCCTCTCTTCAGTGTGTTTATAGCCTTCAGGGAAGGAGTCCAAGGTGATGGAGGCATATAAGACTTTCTTGAGCTTGTCGCCAATCGTTTTACTCCAGAGGTTGAAGATGTGGTGGGGACAGGGGTCACCTGAGTGTACGGAGTTCATGATGGAGATCGTGGTTTGAGTCGTGAGTGGGTCCGAATGGGTGAGCAAGTGCTCAGGTTTAGTGTTCGTGGGTGTGAACAGAATGATTTTGTCTGCGGCAGAGGGTTGGTCTTCGAAGTTTTCATAGATTGCTGTTGAAAAAGTTTGCTTGGTTGTTGCACAGTTTTTGGGAGGAAGTGATTTTGTTCCCGGTGATTGCGGGGTTGGAGAACTTATTCACAATTGCAAAAGCTCCTTGTTGCAGTTAGTGCTGGTTTCTATACGGTTTGCGAGGGCATTCTTTTTTCCTTTCAGGAGGCGGCGGTACTGGTTTAGTCCTGTCTTGAAGGTGGTGCGGTCTTCTGTCTCTTTACTGGTGCACCACTTTTTCTAGTTGCCTGCAGTTGCGTTTGGTGGATTTCAACTTTTGGCCGGCCCTTAGGATTTGGCTGGTATGGCGGGGCGACTGTGTCAGCACATTCTATGACCCACTGGGAGAAGTTCTTCACAGCCTATCTGGATTGGATGTCGTGCATTGGAGGTGGGAGTTGTGAGTGTTGTTCCACTGATCTTCTGATAAGTTTTTCCAGTTTCTGCGCAAGGAGCTGTGGGGCATGGTGTTGGAGTTGGTGGGTCCTGAGAAAAATGGACGCTGTAGTGGTTGTTCCAGGTGAGCTGTGAGACATGAGAACACTTGACTCTGTTGCTTGATGTGAAAATGGGATCAAGCGTGTGTCCTGCTATGTGGGAGGGGTCAGTGGTGAGTTGCTTGAGGCCGATGTTGCTCATGCTTTCCAGGAGGTCTGTTGTGTTTGTATCGTTGGGGTCGTCGAGGTGGAAGTGAAGACCCGTAGGAAGATGTAATGCTTAAAGTCGATAGCGATAGGGGTGATGAAGTCAGGGATGGTGTTGCAAAAGCTTGGGCGTGGACCTGGTGGTCTGTAGGTGAAGGAGTCTCTCATGGTGCTTTTTCTGTCTGTGTGGAGCTGGAATTTTAGATGCTCCATTATCGGGGCCGAGTTGTCTTCGGAGGTCGTACAGCAGAGGGTGTCATTGTAAATGATAGCAATTCCACCTTCATGCTTATTGGTTTGGTCCGGGTGTGTTATCTTGCAGCCGTTGGAGGTGGCGATGGCGATGTCTGGTGCAGAGGTAGGGATCACCCAGGTCTCTGTGAGGAAGATGATGTCTGGCGTGGAGGACGCGGTTGTGTTTGCGGTGTCTCTAGCATTGTTGGTTGCTTTGGTGTTGCAGGTGAAGTGGCAGAGCTACCAGGAGAGCGATCATCTGGTGGTGCGTGGAGGTGTGCCCGCAGCAGTTGTTGTCGCTGAACCTGGGATCCATGGCTTAGAGGTTTACAGCTGTGTACCTGCGCGGGGTGGAAGAGCCAGGACTTCCTGATGCTGGATGTGGTTCAGGTGTGGACGGGCGCAGACAAGTTTACCTTTGGCGTGCTTCCATCAAGTAGGTCCTAAAAGTGGGGGGGGCAGGCGGGAGGTGGGAAGCGGGAGGGAAATCGCCGGAGCAAAACGAGCAGGACAACACAAATAAACAATGCCAAAACGAAGGAAACAATCTGTGTCAGAACAAAGAAAATAGTAAATACTCAGTACAGAAGTTCTGAATCTGAAAGGCAGAACAGCACAGCAATCAGGGGCAAAAATGGACCGGAGGCTCGAAGCAGCAGCAGGGAGAGCAGGAGTGAGAACCTGGGAATGATGGGGTCCCCATGCAGGATGTGAAGAAGGGCCCTAAGTCTCTCCTATCTCACAGCTATTCATTGGCCTTGGGCTGAATAGGACCCCTTTTGAATGGCTGGGGTCCCTCTCTTGAGGATTGGAGGCCCCTGAGTTGCAGGGGCCGTGTTACTCCCCTGGTAGCTCCAATTGCTTAATGGCTGAACATTGTATCTTGCTACCTCATTTCAATGTAAACTGTGGAATACCTATAAAAATGTTGCAGTATGCCAACTTTTGATATCAAAATCAAAATTCAAACTGTGCCTTCAGAAGTGGATATTTCAAACAAGCATTGGCCAAGGCAGTAGATCTGCCCTATTTTCGGTGGATGTATTCTTTGCCATAATGTCTGTTCAAGGTGCAGTGTTTGTGGCAATGGTGCTGTGTGCCCATGAAGATGTTCGTGAACATGGGTGGTGTGTGTCAGCGGTGGGGTTAGATGTCTGTGGGGGGACAATGAGGCTGTTATACGGTTTATACAAATTAAGTAGGATTGTGTATCTGGACAACATAAAAGTCAGAATATGGGAACTAAGTTTGGACATATCACCAGAAAATGTTGACTGGTTCATAGCTAGCTCACAGTGCCCCATCTGAACCACTTAACATGACCACCTTTTACTCCCCAAGGAAAACGTGAAAACAGATCTACCCTTTAGTCTTTTGTTGTTTACTTTTGGGTGCCCAAGGTAAACACAAGAAAGATACGAATTGGCTTTTCACACATGTATTGAAACAATTGTATTCTTGTATAAAAAGAGTGTGCTGCAATTATTAGGCAAAAGAAGTAAAGCATTGTAACCAGCATTACAAGAATGGTGAAAAAGATAAACAGTTCAACCATTGTAACATTCCTATATGATAACATTATTATACTCCTACCTAAACTACCTACACTATAGAGAGCATGGCGGGAGTACCCTCTGCCAAATCCCTTGTGATAGCTTTTACCTATCTAGCTCCTCTTTATTGGAATAATTGACCTTTCCATCTACGCAGCTGCCCGAATTACATTAATTTAAAACAAATGCTTAAAACGTTTCTGGTTTAATTGAGTTTATCTCTGTGGGCCTGAGACTGTTTGTGCGCTATATTAAAATAAAATTAACATAACATAACATAAGACCCCATACCCAAGTGTGATATGTCAGGAATCCGCCCTGTGTAGAACAGGTTATCGTCCTTTGCAGGTTAGAGGTCAGAGTCAGCAGGTATGCATCTCAGTGACAGTGCATCATGTTCCAGGACAATCCTAGCAGAAGTACTCCTCTGTTGAATGTATTGGAGAGGCTGTATATATAATAAAGTACCTGTTCCAATCTCACTGTTTCAAAGGTGCAGCACTGATGCGAATACAAGCGACAGGATAATAATGCTTACTAAGAAATAAGATACATGTAGAATAACTTCTTAGTACATTATCGTGTAAGTGCAAAACATGTTAATAGTCACCATTAGAAAAAGATGTCAAGCTAAAACGTAAATCTAAAATGGAGATTAGGAATGGGCACTCTTGCGTCTCACAACACCCTCTCCTTGCCCGGAGGGAGACTCAGCTAAAGCATAAGAGTAACCTAAAATGTCAGCTACAATGTTATAAAATATACTTTAATAATCCAAGCAAATGAAAGCCATTAAAACTTAAATGCCAATTTAAAAGCAAACAATTAATAAAAATGAATATAAGTCAATTTGAATTAAAAACAAGGGGCTGAATTAAAAATCTAGCAGGCTCCGAAAATGTTTCCCATATTTAGAGAGTCAGTGGGAACCAGGAAGGAACCCGCATCTGCAGACGATGTATCCACAGTGGCCTAGGGATCAAATTCCAAAGGACAAAAATGATCATATCCAACTGCTGATGCTGACTGTGACAGCCAAAGGTGAAGCCACAAGAGAAGAGCCAGATCCCAGGAATTCCTGAGCCAAAGCATTCATGCTGGCTGGAGATAGTAGCTCATAGTAAGCATCTTGTAGCAGTAGCAGTCTCGTGGGACAGCACTGAAGATGAGCCCTCAGCAGATGCACTTGCAGTTCCATATCAGTAGATCAAACCCATTGCATAGCAAGACATAGATCCAGTGCACACTCAAAAGGGCATCACAGATAGCGAAACACAGGCTGCACACAGTGTAACCATACGGGTCTAAAGGACAAATACCAGTTATTGTTTAATTTCTGAAGTAAAGACAATCCAAAGTTCTGTATCATGCGTTCACCAGGCAGCAGGCCGTGTGGTATGTCCATCACTATTTGGCCTCAATGTGGAACTTCCTTTGTGGAGCAAAAATATAGGACCAAAATGGCAACTAACAGGAATAACACAAGCGGTATGCCTCCAAGTACACTTGAAACAGAAGAGTGTAAAAAGGACAGAATCACTCCGAATACAGTCTGGAAAGTGGTAACAAAGCCAGACCCAATTGATTTAAAAAGTGTACCACTCTAGTGGTATTTGAAGCATTAAATATGCAGTGCACAAGTTCACCGAAATGCTGTGGCAGGTTTGTGCACAGTAACGACTGAACTTCAGAGGAAGACCTTGCAACCTGAAGATCAAAAGCTTCTCGAGCAGATGTTAATGTAACGTCCTTCTGAAATAGCAAGGCTTTCAGTCAGATTAACTTATTAAAGGTAACATAAAAAATTTGAATTGAAGGCCAAAGCGTTACTTCCCTAATCGTGTGTGAGGGAGGAATAGCATTCTATTACAGCAAGTCATGACCCTGGAAACTGTCACCAAAAATGGCACTCCCAGTTTCATCCCACTACAAAGTTGGTCATCCAGGATCAAATTACTTCCATGTGAAAGCAATCGGAACACTGGCCAAATCAAGGAAACAAGGACTCCCTTCAGATAACATGCCGAATTGGCCATGGACGCTTTGCACATGCCATGAAGTGTCACTTCTTCACAAACTAATGAATAGCCAAATGAAGTTTCACATGTGTTTCCGCTAAAGAAGACTTCAGTTTCTCTACTCAGACACTTGAAATCAAAGGCCAAAAAACAGGTTTTGTGAACAAAACTCTCCCCTAAATCTTCATATCTGCCCACTTGAAAGTGTTTCAGACTGAAACATGGATATTGGTAATGAAATAAAGCAGTGGATTAACCACACAACAGATGGTGTCTCAGTTACTGTAAAAGGCAGTTTCTTTAAACACTCTATATTTAACATTGCATAAGGGGCATTTTTTTTAGCCATCAGCCTTTGTGAGGGTGTTAAATTGTATGGCAAAGACAATTCTGTTGCGTTCAGATATTTCCAAGGTACACGGTTCGATTTTAAAACCTGCAATGTCTAACTCAGTTGCATAATCGATCTCAGCTGACTTTAGCCATGATGGAGGAGAGACATGTCATTCTGTATTATATCGAATGCTGATAATACAATATTAGTCAAAGAATAAATTTGAGTCGACAATGTAGTCATTCCATTATCCACAACAGCCAATGCTTTTCCCAAATTAATCCTGTCAATTTGTCCTAAGCGTTCCTGGTGAGAAATCTTTCACAGTTCATTGTAAGTGGGATAAATGAATCTTTTAGAATGTGGTAACTTAGGACCCAACAAGAAATCTTGTAAATCCATGTAATCAGAAAAGATGGATTTTCTTTTCCTCAGATGATGTGGAATGTTGTAACCATTGCTGTCATGACTTTCCTATGCTATAAGGGGTAAGCAATCCTGAATGTTGAGACTGCATGCAATGGGGGTCTGGTCTGCTGGCCTTGAAACTCATGAAGGAGTTTAAAAAATGTACATTACAACCATAAGTGTCAACTGGCCACACCAATCACCCATCTGAAACTGAACGTGAAGAGTTATATGTAAGAATGAATGAATGAAAGGCGATTTGTAGAAGCTTCTACGCCCCCGAGAAACCTGCGACCAGCCAACAGCCTCCTGGCCAGAATCCCTAAGATTCTTGAAACCAGAGCTGGGGGATGGGCCTTCTCCTTTCTAGGGCTTTCTGCATGGAGCAAGCTCCCCCTTGAGATACATTCAATTGATGCAATGTCACTGTTTAAGAAAAAAAGGAAAACCTGGCTTTTTAAGCAGGAATAGATGGCTTAACCGCACTCTGTAATTGTGACCTGTGAGCAGAGTGCCGTGACACTCCTTGGACTAACCATGTACCATACAAATCGCCTTTCATTCATTCATTCTTACATATAACTCTTCACTTTCAGTTTCAGATGGGTGGTTGGTGTGGACAGTTGACACTTATGGTTGTAAAGCACATTTTTTTAAACTCCTCCATGAATTCTTGTCCTGAGGTAGCCTGCACCTGTGTGGTGAAGTGCCTTGTGGACCAGAACAAGTGTTTTAAATAGGATTCCCTTTTTATTTGGAAGCCAGTGGAGAGCCCGCAGGTGTGGGGACACGTGCAGTCTGAAAAGAAGGGCAAGGAGAATGCGGGCCGCTGTATTCGGAACCACCTGCAGTCTGTTGCTCAGGTAGTCGGGAAGTCCTAAATGTAGGGCATTTCCGCAGTCCCGACTTGAGGTTATAAGTGCCTGGATGACCAGCTTCCTTGCTGAGAATAAAAGGAAATGTAAAAAATTCCTTAAAATATGCAGGAGCCCAAAACAAGTACCTATTACAGTTTTAATCTATCATTGGAAGGACAGTCATTGAATTTGACACCCAAATTCTTCACTGTTTTTTCCTGAGGGCCCGGATGGGTGCATCATCTGGCCAGAAGGTCTGCCATGTCTCTGGGGGATTAAGACTGAACAATAGTGTTTTGGTCTTTTCTATGATGCATTTAAGTTGATGGGAGGTTAGCCAGTGGAAGACGGCTGTTAGGCATGATCTGATGGATTCTCGCAGAATCTCTGCTCTCCTGCCCCAGGAGAACAGCAGCTGAGTATCATCAGCGTTTGAGATCACTTTTGCTCTGAAGACTTTGGCCAGTTGAGCTAATGGGGTACAATATACATTAAATAATGCAGGGCTCAAGGACAAACCCTGAGGCTTTCCCACTTACAGTTCATGGGACTCTAACCCTCCAAAAAGGAAGCCAGCCAGCCCAAAGCTTGACCAACTATTTCAATGGATTGGAGCCGCACTAGGAGTTTGGTGTGGGGAACTGTATTAAAGGAAAGGCCGCTGACAGGTCTAACATGATCAGTACTGTCTTCCGATCAGCATCTAGGGTGTCTCTGATGTATTCAACAACGTCCATAAGTGCCGTCTCTGTGCTGAAGTTGTGTCTAAAGCTGTACTGGCTCTGGTGGAGCAAGTTATTAGCTTGCAGGTACTGGGAGAGCTGCTGATTTACATGTTTTTCCAGCATTTTAGACAGGCCTGTTAGTAACAATATTGGTCTATAGTTGGATTGCTCTCCCAGGTCTGCCGAGGGTTTCTTACGCAGGGGAAAGATTTTAGCCTGCTTCCAAGAGCCGGGTACTGTTGCTGTAGACAGCGATGCATTAAGCAACTTATTAGCCAGTGGGTTGATGATGCTTGCTTCTAATGCTAATAGGTTCGGAGGCAGGGATCAGAGGGAGCTCTCGATTAGAGGCTGCATATAGCTGCCAATGACCCCTCCAAGGGGATGTGTTCGAAGCTAGTGAGTGTCGCTATAGTTGTGGTAGCTATACTTGATTGCATTGCATCCATTAAAACCACTTCAGACTGAGTGCAAGAGGAGTGGCTAGCTTGGATGATCAAGATCTTATTATGATATTAGAAAGTTAGCTGATCACTCCACTCAGCTGAAGGCTGCTGAAGTCTGGTATAAGCCTCGGGGGACATAAAGTTTTTTAAAACTTTGTAGCTTTCCCTAAATGTATTTCCTGCTCTCTCTATCCTGTCTTCCAGATGAGCCTTCTTGACTATTTTGGCTTCAGTATTGTATTATTTTAGAGCTACCTTAAATGTATCCATGGTAGTGGGGTTATAATGTTTCCACCATTGTCTCACTAAGGGTTTGCATCATTTCTTTCCTTCCCAGAGACTATCTGTGTACCAGGGGCTGGATTGCTTAGTTCTGCATGGTATATGTTGAGTCACTGTGCGAGCTTATGGGTTGTGTCGTGGATCCAGCTGTCCAGGAGACATATATGCCATTTCGTATCATATTATTGACTTGTTCTTCTGTAAAATGCACAAAGTGTTGCCAATTGTCAAAACGTGAAATAGAGGTAAAGCTAGGTGTGCTCATGTCTTTAATTTTAGCCAAACCTAGGCAAGTAGTTTTCTGCACCATTATGTTCAGAAAAATAATTTGTCTAGGGAATCAGACAAGCTCTGTATAAAGCATCACTGCCTGGTACTTGCAATGTTGTGTTCTACAAATTGATTTCAAATCAATGTTTTCTTTCCAGTAGCCATAGCCTTATATGGCCAACTGGGAAATAAATACATTTGAATAGATTAATTTTGTTTGGGTCAGCATATTATTCTTTGATGGGGGTGGGGTAAGCTTATAATAATAAGCAACTGGGTCTAAAGGGTTATGACCAGAAAAAATGTGTAAACCTTTTCAAATACATTTTTTAACTACCCACTGGTGGTGTCAATAAATGTTCCCCGTTGTGTGTAATTAAAAACTGTACTTGGAGTACTAGCTCTATGTAAATAGTGGCGAGCATAATGATGATAAAAAAACATTTCACTATAATTAGCAGAATTCAAATACAAATCTTCTGCTTCATATACCATATAAGACTCAAGTTCAGAAAGCATGCTCTTGACTGTTTTAACATCCCATTCATCAAAGATTGAGCAAGGGGTAATAACTTTGTCCATAGCTACTTTAAATACATAAGGAATCTGCAGAGTTTCAGTTAGACCAAACATATCAAATGGGACCCTATCCCAAACAATTCCCTCAGAGACAGGAAATGCAGAAATGTTCACAAGGGACAGGTCTCTTCACACTTTATGTGAAGAAGAATGAGGCTTCAGCACCTCAGCAACCAGTTTAACAGCAGAGTATTCTGGAAGGTAATTCCATTTAAAAGCAAGAAAAATACTGTAACAAATATAATCCAAACAAACAGGAAAACTAGTGAAATGGAAATACAAAGATAGGACCATGGAGGAATCAGATAAGTCTTTTTCAGACAGAACTGAAATGCATGCACACCATGTAGTGAAAAATATGAGGACTCAGAAAAAGAAATCCTCTATGTCTGCAAAGTAACCAGAGACAGTCTGTGATAAAACAGGAACTTCACGTGGTAACGTAGAACTGGTAGACACCTCCAAGGGTGATTGGAAATAAATAACTTCGTTGTTAGCAGTAGCAGTAGAAAACTGTAAATTCACATGTGATGTGCCTCCTATATCAGTTGTAGTAGCAGGAAGTAATAAAAGTTCAGGATCTGAAGTCTCCAGCGGGGGATCAGTATTTGTATTATTTAATGCTTGTAGGTGAATTTCCAGCATGGTAGCGAGAGGAGGCAGATAACTACCAAGCAGCCCTCGTGGCCTTCTGTGTAGTACTGGCCACATGGTGTGGTTTGATCAAGTAAATAGAAACAAACTGTTTACTTCTACAACTAGCAAGTGGTGGCAAAATCCCAGTTCTGGAATGTTGAATGTCAAGGACTGGCAACGGTGCTCTGTATGTTGGGACACATTCTTTCCTGTCAGTAATCCTCTCTCAAACTAGATCTCCAATTTTAGGAATCCAGCCAGAAGTTGCTGGTAGCACCTTCATTTCACCAGTGGGAGAACATTTGGAAATTTCATTTGAGAGCTCATCCTGGAAGTCTTGTAATTCCTGTAAGACAGCCAAACGCTCATTGATGTAAAAAGGCGTGTCTGCTGCTACTGTGATAGGGTTGTCAAGATCTGGAATATACATCTGGACCCCAAAGATGTTTCATAGGGAGTCCGGCCACCCAAGGATCGCCTATGCAGATTATTTAAAGGTCTCCGGACTCCATACAAGTGATAGACCCAACTACAACCTGAACCTAATTTTCTAGCTATTAAGTACTGCTTTAAGTCATGAGTTTTCCTTTTCACTATCACATTTCCCTCAGGATGATAGGGGGAGGAATAATGCACAGAAACACCCAAGGATCCCATGGTATCCTGGTAAGCTTTTGAGGCAAATGCTGGGCCCTGGTCCAAGTGCAATGCTTCTACTGCATATGTCCTGATGAAGACTTGCTGATCTTCAATAACAGTTCGAGCATAAGTAGATCGCTGTGGTCACACCCACAGGTATCAAGAACATGAATCTATGGCTAAAAGAATACATTTGAATGCACCATCTGTAGTGTCTTGTGTCATATAGAGTACAGGACCCTAATGTTCCCTAACAGACTCTGTAGTCTAGTGATGTAAGTGTTTGTGTGTGGTTAATAAAATTCATGACGCAGTATGTGTCAGTTGACGGTTACACTCTAGAGAATAAAGATGTGCAATACTGAGCTCCATATGTGGGGTAATTCATTTACATGCTACCAAGCTGGGGAGGACACTACAACTGGCAACGAGATAGGGTATGCATAAACCCTGCAACCTGAAGAGTGAAGTGTGCTCTTCCAAAGAGTTTGCAGAGGTCCAGCAAACTGCTTGTGTGTGCCACGTGAACCTCAGTCGAAGTGAAGAATCAACGGTTGGCATATGTAGAGTCAAAGCGCAACTCCAGCAAGTACAAGACCTTCAAAGAAAATGAAGGCCTCATGGAAAGTTTCAGTTGTCGTCAGTCAGAAGATTGCTAATACGACTGAGATAAGAAGTGCAATGCCACAACTTAACACAGAACCGTCATTCAGTATGGTAACGGTAATGCTAAAGGCAGTGACCGCCAGGTACAGAAAGTGCAACAAGAGGCGACAGCGGAATGCACAAGAATGCTGTGAGGGAAAGCAGATAAACACAAAGCAAGGCTAAAGGCGGAGCAAACCAGGTACAATGCAGAAGGTTGAGAGTGGTGAGGAAAAAGAGCAAGAGACAGAACCACTATTCATCTTCAAAGAAGTAGATGGTGCCTCACCACCTCCGGTTGGGCACGCTGGTCCAAGCACTAGTCAGTGGGCTGATGCTTGCAGCAGTGACACCGGACCAGAAGACACTGTAAGTCAAGTACGGCCTGAACAGCATATAATCCTGGCAGGAGCTGCGGAAAACAGCACAAAGTATGATCCCACAGTTTTCTTAAAATCCCTGTCTTCATTTGATACTGCCAAGAAGCAAAGCCTTGGTGCTCGATGGACTGCTTGGATCGAAACCTTTGATGATTTCATTGATGGATGCGCTAGAAATAACTGAGACTAAAAGATAATCAAATATCGTTACAATGACTGCGTTGTTACATCGCAGTACCATTACAACGCAAGTCGCTACATCGACTTGCTGTAGGGGGCGCGGTAACCTAAGTAATAGTATGATTTACTATTCCAACACCTTCCCTACTGTTGCGCACACTGGAGTTGGAATAGTAAATTATACTATTCCTAAGTCCAGCGCGCCCCTACAGCAAGTCGATGTAACGACTTGCGTTGTAATAGTACTGCGATGTAACAACTCAGTCGTTGTAACGACTGCGTTGTAATCACATGCATTGTAAACGCATGCGATGTAAGGGTGTTAGACCTGGCATCCTTGGCGTTGGTCTCCCTTCCATTTTTTCACTATGCCTCCACTGTTGTTGATATGTTTTTGCCGGTCTAGATGCTTTGGGCACTTTGCCACTGCTAATCAGTGCCAAAGTGCAAGTGCTCCCTATGATAAATTAATGTATGGATTAGTGACTCCATGTTTGGCCTATTTGATTCACTGTCAGACCCTAGTACAGTGCACTGTTTGTGCCCAGGGCCTGTGAATCAAATGCTGCTGGTGGGCTTGCAGATCTGGTTGTGCCACCCACAGGAGCAGCTTGTAAAGTGTGTCTCAGGCCTGCCATTGCAGAGCCTGTGTGCAGTCTGGTACTGCCATGTTGACTTGGTAGTGCACCCACTTACCAGTCCCCAAACCTTCCCTTTCCTGCATATTAGTCACCCCTAAGGTAGGCCGTAGGGCAGGGTGCATTGTATGTGTAAGGTAGGACATGCCCTGGTGTGTGTGGCATGTCCTGATAGTGAATTACAGCTAATTTCGTTTTTCACTATTGCAAGGCTACCTGTTCCCATAGGCTAGAATGGGCAGTTTGATTAATCAATCAATCAATCAATCATGTCACTTATAAAGCGCACTACATACCCGCGAGGGTCTCAAGGTGCTGGGGGAAGAGGGGGGTGGTGCTGCTACTGATCGAAGAGCCAGGTCTTGAGGAGTCTTCTGAAGGCCAGTAGGTCTTGGGTCTGTCGGAGGTTGGTGGGGAGGGTGTTCCAGGTCTTGGCGGCGAGGTGGGAGAAGGATCTGCCGCCGGCGGTCGTTTTCCGGATGCGGGGGACTGTGGCGAGGGCGAGGCTGGTCGAGCGGAGCTGGCGGGTGGGGGTGTAGAAGCTGAGTCGTCTGTTGAGGTAGGCTGGTCCGGAGTTGTGGAGTGCTTTGTGTGCGTGGGTGAGGAGCTTGAAGGTTATCCTCTTGTTGACAGGGAGCCAGTGCAGGTCTCTCAGGTGGGGTGTGATGTGGCTGCGTCGGGGGATGTCGAGGATAAGACATGCAGAGGCGTTCTGGATGCGTTGCAGCCGTCTCAGGAGCTTAGCCGTCGTTCCTGCGTAGAGGGCGTTTCCGTAGTCCAGCCTGCTGGTGACGAGGGCCTGGGTGACCGTTTTTCTTGTTTCGGTGGGGATCCACTTGAAGATCCTGCGGAGCATTCGGAGGATGTTGAAGCAGGATGAGGAAACGGCGTTGACCTGCTTAGTCATGGAGAGGGTGGGGTCGAGGATGACCCCTAGGTTGCGTACGTGGTCGGTGGGTGGCGGGGCTGTTCCCAGTGATGTTGGCCACCAGGAGTCGTCCCAGGCTGAAGGGTTGGAACCAAGGATGAGGACCTCCGTCTTGTCCGAGTTCAGCTTCAGGCGGCTGGTCCTCATCCATTCGGCGACGGCCTTCATTCCTTCGTGGAGGTGGGCTTTGGCGGTGTGAGGGTCTTTGGTGAGGGAGAGGATCAGCTGGGTGTCGTCGGCGTAGGAGATGATGTTGAGGTTGTGCTGTCGGGCGACGTGGGCGAGGGGTGCCATGTAGATGTTGAACAGCGTTGGGCTGAGGGAGGAGCCTTGGGGTACGCCGCAGATGATCTTGGTGGCCTTGGATCGGAAGGGGCGAGGCGGACGCTTTGTGTTCTGCCGGAAAGGAAGGATGTGGTCCAGTCCAGGGCCTTCTCTTGGATCCCGGCGTCGTGAAGGCGTGTTCGTAGTGTGTGGTGGCAGACCGTGTCGAAGGCGGCTGATAGGTCCAGGAGGATGAGGGCTGCTGTTTCTCTGTTGTCTAGCAGGGTCCTGATGTCATCGGTGGCGGCGATGAGGGCGGTTTCGGTGCTGTGGTTGCTGCGGAAGCCGGACTGGGAAGGGTCCAGGATGTTGTTCTCCTCGAGGTAGCGGGTCAGTTGTTTGTTGACGATTTTCTCGGTGACCTTCGCGGGGAACGGGAGCAGAGAGATGGGTCGGACGTTCTTGAGGTCCTTGGGGTCTGCCTTGGGTTTCTTGAGTAAGGCGGTGATCTCGGCGTGCTTCCAGCTTTCCGGGAAGGTTGCTGTCTCGAAGGAGATGTTGATTATTTTCAGGAGATGGGGCGCGATGGCTGTACTGGCTTTGTTGAAGATGTGGTGAGGGCACGGGTCTAGCGGTGAACCGGAGTGGATGGTGTTCATGATCTCGCTGGTGTCCTCGTCGTTGATGTTGGTCCAGGAGAGCAGGCGGTTGGTGGTTGTGGGGGCAGTGGTCTCGGTGGTTGCCGGGGCGGTCGTGGTGTTGATTATAACATCTTATAATCCTAACTGACCCAGGGAACATGGTAGAAAAACTAATTTAGTATGCCTGAACTCAGAATGATAAAATACATCTTTTAGTGAAGTTGGTTATAACATTCTGTGTTTGAAAACACCACTTTTAGAAAGTAGGTATTTTCTTGCCTAACCATCCAGCCTGCCTCTGCTAGGTTGTGTATTGCATGTCTGGTTTGTGAGTGACAGGGGCTGTGGTGGCTCCAGGAGACAGAGTGAGTCAGCACTAGGCTGAATAGACCTACCTGCATTGGGAGTGGTGGGAGGAGTAGCACTTGGGCCTGAATAGGACTGTGCCTGCCTTCCACAATGCTGGCTCCACCTCCTGTGGTGCGTCTGATGACCCTGGCCCCCACTGCCAAAGGGAGAAGTTGTGCCCTGGCAGAATGCACCCAGAACTGGTTTGGACTAGGTACAGACACTCTCTGCCTTCAGAGACAAAGGATTTGTGGGTATAAAAAGGGGGACCCAGACCCCAGAACTTTAGATCACTTCTGGGAAACAAGAAGAACCTTTGCTGAGGAGAGGTACCAGAGAAACTGAAGGAGGAGACTATCCCTATGCTGTGTGCTGTTTGAGGGATTGGCCTGCAGTGGTTGCCTGATTGCCAAAAAAAGGAGAAAGAAACTTTGTGCCTACTTTCATCATCTTGCATAAAATCTCCAAGGGCTTGAAGATTGAGCTTGCCTCCTGCTGAAGTCTCAGGGATACACGACTTCACCAACCAGCTCCCCTGAATTCCCTTGCTGGGAATTTGAAGTGCCTACTGTTGTGTTGGGCCTTCTGAGAGACTGCGTGTCGCTGGGAGCTGGAAGCGCGACTCACGAGGAGAAGCGTGTCGCCGCCGCAGCCGTTGTCGTCGCATCGCCGAGAAAGCGTGCCGCCGCTGCCGCTGTCGCCATCGCATCACCGAAGCGCCTCGCATCACCGGAGAAGAGTGTTGCCGTCGCAGCAGACGCCGTTGCATCATCGGAGAAGCGTGTCGCAGGGCCTCAGAAGAAACACCAATTCACCGCACGGCCGTCGGGCGTGCACGCATCGCCCTCTTCGTTGTCGCATTGAGAGGAAGACACCATTTTGTTTCATTGCACCGGGTCAATCGCATCGAGGGGCTGCTGGTCGCATCGCCACAGAAGCGCAGTACGAAACAGACGCATCACCTCCCCACGCAGTGAAGAACCGACGCATCACCTCCTCTCCAGTAAGGAACCGACGCATCACCGTCCCCTATGCAGCAGTAGGGAACCGACGCATCACCTCCCCCGGAGCAAGGAACCGATGCATCACCGTTCTTGTGTGTAAGGAACCGACGCATCACCTTCCCTGCAACTTTTGTTTGTATCGCGTTACGCATCCAAAGGTACATTGAACGTAGAGTTTCGCATTTATCACCTGCTTTTGAATTGAACTATTTTCTACCATTTTGACAGTCAGATTTCTATTGTATTGTGGATTTTTGTCGTTCTGGTCTTGTGTTAAGTCTATATAAAGAGTACTTATTTTTATATACAACTTGTGTGGTGTCCATCTGTAGTGTTGTCACTGTATTACTGTATGTATTCACAAATGCTTTACACACTGCCTCTGAGATAAGCCTGCCTGCTCGTGCCAAGCTACCAAGGGGGTGAGCAGGGGTTATTTTAGGAGTTTAGCCCCCTTACCCTGACTATAAGCAAGGGTCCCTATTTGGACAAAGGTGCCTACCTCTGCCAACTAGAGACCCCCAGTTCTAACAAAGGGCCTATATTCAATGTTTTTATTGCTTGGGGGCTTTTAAAAGAAAAAAAAAGGAAACATACCATCCTTTTTAATCTGAAGTAATGTGTTTTTGTACCTTGGAGGGCACTGTTTTGTAACGCTTTCTGCATTACTGGGACTTTTTTGCACGGAAGGATAGCTCTGACCGCCATCTTAAGAAGTTGTTGGTCTAGCCTTCCATGTGCAGGGGCCATAAAGATGGGGGCGTTGTGCTGTCGGCACAGTGTTGTTGCCACTTAGATCTAGACATACGAGAGACTCACAGAGTTTCTTCTGAAAACCTTTTTAGAATTTGCATATTGCCGATTGAACATTTGTTATTGCTTTATTTGCACACCTGTTACTGCTGCTATTTTGACCTTTTAGTGGGAATGATCTTAAGTTTTTACTGTTTGAGAAATTATCTAATGTTTTTACTGCTTGGGAGCTTTTAAAGACAAAAAAGGAAAACATACCATCCTTTTTAATCCGAAGTAATTTTTTTTACCTTGGGGGGCACTGTTTGTAACGCTTTCTGCATTACTAGGACTTTTTTGCATGGAAGGATAGCTCCAACCTCCATTTTGGGAAGTTGGCGGTCTAGCCTCCCATGTGCAGGGGCCAGGAAGATGGGGGACTATCAGCAACGCAGCGGACGCGTGCAGTGGGTTAGCTGATGGCAGCCTCCACTGTTGGAAAACAGGTAATTACTTCTCACCGTGATACCCTTGTGGATTTGGGTCAAATTTGCACTCACAATGCCTCTCTGTGTGGGAAAGGTTTTCCAGGCAAGATTGAAGGACCCGTTTCCTGTTTGTATTGTAAATGCAGGAGGGCTAATTAGTGGACACAGAAGGTACTTGTAAAAAATTGGGCCCGATCTCCTTTTGAGTTGTCTGTATATTAATGCCAAATCAATGTCTAAACATTGTGTGAAGATTTGGGATCTGATTAAAGATTCTAAGCCTGATCTGGTCTTTATTACAGAGACCTGGCTTAAAACATCCTCAGAGCTGGAAGTTTCATTAGCATACCAGCAGGCTAGAAAATGCTAAATTGTAATAGAGACAATCGCCCTAGAGGGGGCACAACCATTACATTTCAGGACACTTATAACTGTGGAGTGGAACTTGAATCTAAATCCAATGGCTGAGGTTATAGCTTTGCAGCTTAATTATAAAAAACGCAAGTTACTAGGAGGCATGGTCCTTTATAGAACACCAGGCCATGACTCGACATGGATAACCAGACTGCTCACTCATATAATGGAGTTAAGCTTAAAATATGACCACTATTTGTTAATTGGTGATTTTTATTTGCATTTTGAAAAACATGAGGATGGTCTGTGCATTCAATTGGAAAAGATATGAACATGTTACATCTTAACGAATAGATATCAGCGTACCCCTATGGCAGGGCATACATTGGGTCTCCTGTTCTCAAATGTTAAGACTATTATAATTATGGGCGTGACTCCTCTTACCTGGACCGATCATTATTTGATCGCCTTCTCGGTTATGCTCCCTGGTGGTAATACAGAGTTGATTGATGGTCCTCTAAGATTCAAGAGATCATGGAGGACCCTAACAGAACAAACCTTTGCTGAGCATTTCACTTTTTCATTGAAACAGAATATATTGCCCCTTTCAAATCACATTGAATTACTCAATGCTGCTATTGTAAAATCTTTGGATGTGTGTGCACTGCTGAAGGCGAATAAAGTAGCTAGGAACTCCCCATCAGAAAAATGGAACTCAAGGGAACTGAGAAAAATGAAAAGAAAGTGCAGAAACCTTGAACAAAAATGGGGGTCCTCCAAAGATAAACAAATCAAAAAAATGTTAAAATGAGAAAAATTATACTATGCGGCCTTGAAAAGAGCAAAGAAGGACTATTTTATAAAGAACATGGAGGAAAATAGCAGCTCTTCAAAATAATTATTTAAAACCTGTGAAGGAACTTGCTCAGCCTATATGCTTGTCTCAGTCAATTCCCCACACTGAGGCCTTTTGCAAGGAAATTGGCAATTTTTTCTTGTACAACATTGGAAAGATTTATATGTGCTTTGAGACTCAATCCTCTTTTATTGATCAGGCTCATATTCGTTTGGATCCTCACCCAAATACAAAGGCAAACTTGGGAGTTTTTGAACACCTGTCTGAAACACAGGCAATGCATCTGATGAGGTAGGTGAAATCCCGTTCGCCATTCGATCCCTGCCCCCATTTTATTTATCCTGAACTACTTATGATTCTAGGCCCATATTTTACTCAACTTTTAATCGATCTCTGGCTGAAGGGATCTTCTCAGAGATCTGGAAAGAAGTATTACCTTATGGCAAAAAAAATCTGGCATGGATGTGTCAATCCTTTCCAATTACCGAATAATAGCCCTTCTACCTTTTATGTCCAAAATCCTTGAAAAATTAGTAAACAAACATTTGACTAATTTTCTGGAGACTAACAATTTGCTGGATTCCTCAACGATGAACTTTTGGGCTAATTACAGCACTGAGGCCACACTGCTAGCAGTTTAGATGATATCATGGCAACAGTTGATTAGGGTGATGCTGATGCCCTGATCCTACTTGACATGTCTGCAGCGTTTAACACTGTCTCACACAGACTATTGATAGACAGGCTTCGTAAGATTGGTGTACATTCCTATGCCCTTAGGTGGTTGAGCTTGTTTTACAGAACAGACCACAGACAGTGTAGTTGGAATTGTGCAGCTCCAGCTCTTTTATGTCCAACGGCAGAGTCCCACAAGGCTCCTCGTTGAGTCCCACTCTTTATAATATTTATGTAGCCCCACTGACAGAAATCATCAGAAATTGGGGCTTCAAGATTACATATTACGCAGACAATATTCAGCTGATGATATCTCTGGGAAAGGACCATAATGAGACTCGATGTAACTTACGGGGTGGCCTCACTGAAGTTGTGGGCTGGATGACAAAGCATTGCTGGAAGCTCAATGCGGAGAAGACAGAGATTCTATTGTTCGGAGGAGCACATCTCATTTGGGATGCCTCTTGGGGGCCAGAAGCATTGGGAGAGATGCCCATGCCCAAAAAAGCAGCTCTAAACATAGGGGTCATCATTGATGATCAACTTTCCATGCAGGAGCATGTTAGGACTACATGTGGTAAATATTTTGGCATTATAAAGCTACTAAGAAGAATGTTTGAATGGATCCTATAGCTTGGCGCAAGACCATAGTCCATGCCCTCATCAATCATGGATTCATAGAGGGCACTACTCACCCATAAGGGTCTCAAGGCGCTGGGAGGGTGAAGGGGGGGTTCAGGCAATTCCGAGGTAAACCGAAAAGCCAGGACTTGAGGCCCTTTCTGAAGACTTGCAGTGTAGGGCTTCGTCTGATGCTGAGGGGGAGTTGGTTCCAGGTCTTGGCTGCGATGTAGGAGAAGGATCTGGCCCCCCGTTCTGGCCCTGTGGATGTGGGGTACTTCGGCAAGGGCTAGGTCAGCAGAGCGGAGTTTTCTCTTGGGGCGTGGAAGGAGATTCTTTCACTGAGGTATTGGAGTCCGGTGTTGTGGAGAGCTTTGTAGGCATGTGTGAGCAGTTTGAAGGCTACTCTCATTTCGACGGGGAACCAGTGGAGGTACTGGGTGATGTGGTCATGTCGTGGGATGCTGAGGACGAGTCTGGCTGTGGCATTCTGGACGGTCTGGAGTTTGCAAACGAGAGTTTTGTTGATTCCGGCATAGAGCGCGTTTCCGTAGTCCAGCCTGCTGGTGATGAGTGTGTGGGTGACGGACTTCCTGGAGTCGTGGGGAATCCATTTGAAGATCTTGCGGAGTATGCGGAGGGTGTTGAAGCATGTGGAGGACACGGCATTGATCTGGCTGTTCATGGTGAGTGAGGAGTCGAGTATGATGCCGAGGTTGTGGGCGTGGTCTGTGGGGGTGGGTGGGTTTCTGAGGGCCGTGGGCCACCAGGTGTCGTCCCATGCGGAAGGGGTGGATCCGAGGATGAGGACTTCCATTTTCTCCGAGTTGAGCTTCAGGCAGCTGCTGCTCATTCAGGATGTGCCGTCCTTCATTCCTTCCTGGAAACTGTGCCTGGTGATGTGGGGTTCCTTGGTGAGGGAGAGGATGAGCTGGGTGTCGTCGGCGTAAGATACAATGTTGAGACCATGTTTTCTGACAATGGTTGCAAGGGGGGCCATGTAGAAGTTGAAGTGTGTGGCACTGAGGGATGATCCTTGGGGTACTCCGCAACTGATCTCTGTGGGCTCGGAGAGGAAAGGCGGGAGTCTTATTCTTTGTGTTCTGCCAGAGAGAAAAGAGCGAATCCAGTCTAAGGCAGTTCCCTGTATGCCGGCGCCGTGGAGTCTGGCAGCTAGTGTGCGGTGGGAGACGGTGTTGAAGGCTGCTGAGAGGTCTAGTAGTATGAGGGCTGCAGTGTGGCCTTGATCGAGGAGGGTGCGGATGTCGTCATTGGCGGCTATGAGGGCGGTCTCGGTGCTGTGCTTGCTGCGGAATCCGGATTGAGTTGAGGATGTTGTTTGTTTCTATGAAGTGTGTTAGCTGGGTGTTGACGATTTTCTTGATGACTTTGGCAGCGAAGGGGAGGAGAGAGATGGGCCTGTAGTTCTTGAGGTCAGTCGGGTCTGCGGAGGGCTTCTTGAGGAGGGGTTTGATACCAGCTCTGTATTGTTCATAACAAGTAGAATGGGGTATGGCAATATCCTATATGCAGTCATGGCTTATTAAATCTTTACTAGATTGCAGGTAATCCAAAATGCAGGGGCCAAGCTAATTTGCAATATAGATAGGTTTGGATCTGCATCTGCCTGTCTAGCTTCTCTACAATGGCTGCCTATGTGTAAACGAGCCAATTTTAAACTCTTCAGTTATGCTCATAAAGCATTACATAAAGAGGGACCAGGGATCCTGCAAACCAGAGTGGTAATTTATAAACACACGAGAGCTGAGATCCCATAACTTGGACTTAGCTCAAATTAAGAAGATAAGCAAAGTTAGAGGGGGGGCCGAGCCTTCTCGTATTTAGATGCAACTCAATGTAATTCCCTTCCTTTGAATATTCGACTCATCAACAGCGGCACCAGGTTTATAACGGACTTGAAAACCCTGCTATTTCCGGGTTAGCAATTGCTACTATATCTGTCGCTCTGTGTGATATCTCAGTAGTCAAAATTGGCAAGTACTCAGTGCTGTGATATCCCCTAGGGGATAAGAGTTGCGCTTTAGAAACTAAAAAATAAAAAGAGATAAAAAATAAGGTATGCCCTTACACTCAAAGGGCACGCAAGATACCAGCTCTGTATTGTTCATGCAGTTTCTACAGTCATATGCTGAATGTTGGTGGCCGCAGCACACTTCTATTTTCATTGTTCCTGCAAGATATTTTTCTGCTGTAACCAAGGCTCCCAGGAGTAAAATTTCCTTGAACAGCCTTTGCGTAAGTAAAACGGAAATTATATGAAATGTATGAAGTCAAATAATCAGAATTTACGCAAGATTACACTTATATAAAATTGCACATCGATAGTCATGATTAAAGGGAAATAGCAAAATCTCGGAAATGGAGTGAAAAGATAAAATACCCACAATTGAAAAACGAGGCAAAATTATATCAAAGTTAGCCAATGTATACTGAAGTGTGTGTGAAACTGAACAATGCAATGCCTACATTCTGCTATTGGTCGCTATGGCTACACGGGGAAGTGTTGCAAGTGTGTTGCTCTTACTACACATTTTCTTACATACATTCCCCAGGGTTAACTATCTAGCATTGTGTAAAAGAAAAGCGGATCAGTGGCTGTAAAGGCAGAACATTAAAAGCAAGGATCGTTTATCCCACTCTCTCCCTTTTAAAAAAAAATAAAAAAAAATGCATCAGGTGAATACAGAATGCTAATTGATACTGTTGTGCAACAAGCAGGACTACCAATAAATTTCCCAAAGCAGGATCATTAGAAGGTGGAAAAGGTAAGGCAAGACCACTGACTCATTGTCAATGAAATTGCTCCCCCTCCCTCGCAGCTCCACCATTAAGTGAGGCCTGCCCCTGCACTCTCGAGTGTTTGGTGCTTGGCCACCCGCAGGTTCACCTGCGCCTCATCCCTGGTGGTCCAGTGGACTTCTATCTCCTTTCTCTCACCCCGTTTTTCACTCGTTTTTCCACCCTGATTTTTATTCTCCTTTCTGCACTTTTCTGCATTTCTGCTCTTTTCCTGAGTATTTCCACTCTATTTCCTTTCCCTGGTGATCCAGTGGACCTCTATCTCCTTTCTCTCACCCCGTTTTTCACTATTTTTTCACTCGTTTCTCCACCCTCATTTTTATTCTCCTTTCTGCACTTTTCTGCATTTCTGCTCTTTTCCTGAGTATTTCCACTCTATTTCCTTTATTCCTCCTTTTTCCCTCCTTTGCCGCCCGCTCTCCCCGCCGCTGCTGCCCCCGCGGCCCCTCCCCCCCAGCACGACCAGTGCGACCAATTCAGCTCCCCTCCCCGCTCCCTCCTCCCAGCTGTCCAGCCCTCCCCAACCCCTACTTAATGGCTGCCGCTGCGGGGACAGGAGAGCAAGACCACTGACTCATTGTCAGTGAAATTGCTCCCCCTCCCTCGCAGCTCCACCATTAAGTGAGGCCTGCCCCTGCACTCTCGAGTGCTTGGCGCTCGAGGCCCTCCTCCACCCGCAGGTTCACCTGCGCCTCATCCCTGGTGGTCCAGTGGACCTCTATCTCCTTTCTCTCACCTCGTTTTTCACTCGTTTTTCCACCCTCATTTTTATTCTCCTTTCTGCACTTTTCTGCATTTCTGCTCTTTTTCTGAGTATTTCCACTCTATTTCCTTTTCCTTTATTCCTCCTTTTTCCCTCCTTTCCCGCCCGCTCTCCCGCGGCTGCTGCCCCCGCGGCCCCTCCCCCCCAGTGCGACCAATCCGGCTCCCCTCCCCGCTCCCGCCTCCCAGCTGTCCAGCCCTCCCCGACCCCTACTTGATGGCGGCCGCGCCGAAGGCAAGCCCGTCTGCGCCCGTACGCGACTCGACCGTGACCAGCGCCAGGAACCCTGGACCTCCGCACCGCCAACGCTACGACCCAGCAGCACTCCACGCACCCAACCCAGGCTGCAACAACAACTGCAAGCTAGCCTCACCAATGGACACCCACGGACCCTTCAGCTGTCACCGCTGCCGACAAACCTACAGCACCGCAAGGAACACGGACCCAGCACAACCCGACCGCAAGAACACACCCGAACAGAAGACCCTGCAATGCATCCTCCTCAACGTCCGATCCCTCCACAAACATTCCACCGAAATTTGGACCTCCTCGACAGGACCACCCCGAATGTAGCATTCTTCACCGAAACCTGGACCAACACCACCTCGGGACCGGACATCGCCATCCCCCAAGGATACAAGAACTCCAGGAAGGACCGCCCCACCTGCCCGGGAGGAGGAATCGCTATCGTCCCCAAATCCACCCTCCGCCTGAGCACACCCCCCGACGAGCACACAGACCTGATGGAACACCTTCACTTCAAGATACTGGCCAGCCCCACCGCCACCCTCCGAGGAACCCTCATCTACCGACCCCATGGACCCCGCGGACCCTTCGCCAACTTCATCACGGACATCATCTCCCTGCAGGCCATCGCATCCACCAACTACACCCTGCTGGGAGACCTCAACTTCCACCTTGACACCAACTGGACCCCAACACTGCATCCCTCCTGGACAACCTCCACAACATTGGACTTCACCAGATCGTGACCGAGCCCACGCACTCAGCAGGACACATCCTCGACCCCCTCTTCACTAAAGGAAACTCCATCACCTTCAGCCACACCACAGAACTGCCATGTACCGACCATCGTTGCATCCACTTCACCTTCCGAACACCCAAGATCCACAGACACCAGCACCTGCTCCCACGAAGAAACTGGACCAGAATCACCGACTACCAGCTCACCTCCTCACTCAACAACTCCACCCCAACCATCACAGAAAACGACGACCCCAACACCGCAGCCCGAACCCTGCATAGATGGATCTCGGACAGCGCCAACACCATAGCCCCCCTCAAGAAAAACAACAATACCCGCGCCAAGAAAGCCAGATGGTTTACCACCGAACTTCGAGAGTCCAGACGCACTTGCCGCCGCCTCGAAAAGACCTGGAGGAACACTAAATCCACAGAGGCCCACAACAACTTCAGAGCCGCCATCAACGCCCACCACCAACTCATCAGAGAAACAAGGAAAAAATGATTGAAGACAGAATCTCCACCCACGCGCACAACAGCAAGGAACTCTTCAACATCATCAAGGAGTTCGCACAACCCACCAGCGAGTCTACTGACATCCCTCCCTCACAAGACCTCTGCGACAAACTCAGCACCTTTTTCCACCACAAAATCAATAGCATCTACGACAACTTCGACGAAGACAACCAGCACACTGAACCCTCACCAACCACCCCCGACACCCGGAAACCAGCGATTGACAACTGGACAGCCCTCACCACCGAAGACACACTGAAGACAATGAAGTCAATCCACTCAGGAGCCCCCACGGACCCCTGCCCCCACCACATCTTCAACAGAGCCGCCGACACCATCGCACCCATGCTCCGCCACACCATCAACCGCTCCCTGGCGACCGCCTAGTTCCCCGACGACTGGAAACACGCCAAGGTCAACCCCCTCCTGAAGAAACCCCCCCGCGGACCCCACCGACCTCAAAAACTAAAGACCCATCTCCTTGCTCCCCTTCCCAGCGAAAGTCTTCGAGAAAGCCATCAACAGCCAACTCGCCACATTCATCGATGAGCACAACATCCTCGACTCCTCCCAATCCGGCTTCAGAAAAAACCACAGTTCGGAAACCGCCCTCCTCGCCGCAACAGATGACATCCGCACCCTACTGGACAAAGGTGAAACAGTAGCCCTCATCCTTCTCGACCTCTCAGCGGCGTTCGACACAGTCTCTCACCGCACCCTAATACGCAGACTCCACGATGCAGGAATCCAGGACAAGGCCCTCGACTGGATCCGCTCCTTCCTCTCCGGCAGAACACAGCGGGTCAGACTCCCCCCCTTCCTCTCGGACCCTACACCTACCACCTGCGGAGTCCCCCAGGGCTCCTCCCTCAGCCTGACACTCTTCAACGTCTACATGGCTCCACTCGCCCCCATCGTCAGGACCTACGGACTGAACATTGTGTCATACGCAGACGACACCCAACTCATCCTCTCCCTATCCAACGAACCCAACACCGCCAGACACAACTTTCGAGAAGGCATGGAAGCCGTCGCCAAATGGATGAAAAACAGCTGCCTACAACTAAACACCAACAAAACAGAAGTTCTCATCATGGGCCCAAACCCTGATGCCAGGAGCGACACCTGGTGGCACCCCGCCCTCGGAAACCCACCAACCCCCACGGACCACGCACGCAACCTGGGAATCATCCTGGACTCCGAGCTCAAAATGGACCACCAGATCAACTCTGTCTCATCTTCCTGCTTCCACACCCTCCGCCTCCTTCGTAAGACCTTCAAATGGATCCCCCTCGAACATAGAAAGACCATCACTCACGCCCTGGTCACCAGCAGACTCGACTACGGCAACGCTCTCTACGCCGGAATAAACAAAAACCTCACCCGCAAGCTACAGAACATCCAGAACGCCGCCGCAAGACTGGTCCTCAACCTACCAAAACACTGCCACATCTCCCAGCACCTGCGCACACCCCACTGGCTCCCCGTCGAGGCAAGAATCACCTTCCAGATACTCACCCACGCACACAAGGCCCTCCACGGCACCGGACCAGCATACCTGAACAGCCGACTCAAATTCCACGCACCCCAAAGGACCCTACGATCAGCCCAGCTCTCCTACGCCATGGTCCCCCGCACCAGAAAGACCAGATCGGGAGGCCGCTCCTTCTCCTTCCTCGCGGCCAAGGCCTGGAACGCCCTTCCGCTCCACCTCAGACAGACAACATCGCTCCCCATCTGCGCAAGAAACCTCAAAACCTGGCTCTTCGACAGACCCCCTCCTTGATGGAATGGATCCTGCACCCTCCCTACCCCTAGCGCCTTGAGACCCTTACGGGTGAGTAGCCGCGCTTAACAAATTTCTGATTGATTGATTGATTGAATTGCAGTTCTGTTTGGAAACCCTGAAGGGCAGACGCCTAGCCAGTTCATTCATTTGCAATTCAGTCATAACCAGCAGACATAAAGGTACCCTTAGCAAAAAGCCAGACATAAAGGTACCCTTAGCAAAAAGCAAGTATTGGCAAAGCCGATAGGCCTCGGCTTAAAAGGCTGAACTATTGGCTGTGCCGATGTTTTTATGGATTGCCATTTGTGTGATGCATGCTCGCATATGATCAGCAATCTCGGAATAGGATTTCTATTAAAGAAAACCCCCTTCCAAGATTACTGCTGATTCATGTGCACCAGTGTCATGAAGCAAGTCTGTACATGCGTCATGGTCTATGGCGCCCATTTTGACATTTTATTTAGCCGTTTTGATATGGTGGATGGCCATGTTAGAACAGTAAATTAAAAGTGAAAAAAAGTGAAAAACAAAGTTAGCCCAGCACAAAAAAAGTAAGCTATTCCTGAATACACTCTGTGTTGTAATCACCACAGGGCCCTATGTGTAAGAGATCATAATGTGCCCCATGGTGTGGTAAGTATCATGGCCCTATGTTTGAGCATTTGCATTGGGTTTCTTGGTGTGGCAAGTACCAGAGGACAAGGGAATTCTGATGGTGTGGCTAGACCTTCTAATTCCTGTGCATCCTATGGCTTTGGAAATGGGTCCCTTAGAATGCTAATCTCCCCAGCACCCTGCTTTGTTCTCACATACCCTCCAATTGCCAGATTCAATTTTTTCACAACCTCTCCAACTTTTAACATGTAACTGTGATCACTCGACATTGTTACAGCAAAATAGTATACAAATAACTGCCTAGTTATTAATTTGTGCCTCTTCACATGCGTAGATGGGTCGTTCAAGGTCATGAAAGCTAATAAGAGCATAGTTATGCTGCCCTCAAGGACAAAGTACAAACCTCTAAATAGAATAGTATGAGATTTTGTACAAGAATGCAGTTGTGTAACAAAACTTTAGGTCCTTCCTTGCAAGTTATTGTGAGGAGGTCCCCACATACAACCACCCTGCCACCCACAATTTACAAGCACCTCGCCCTTCCAAACCTGCCCCCAAGTTATCAGCAGAATGTTTCCCCGCGCAACTTTCTAACGTCTCATAAAACAGAAACGCCCAGTGCCTCAAATAACAGATCCTCCTGATGTGGGAATTTTTGCTAATAATGTAAGAAAAGGCACTGTTGGACCTAGCTCTTTCTGCAGGGTTAGCCCCAAACTTTTCGCCTTCCTCCGCCTAGTTTTCTGACCTTCTTTTTGTTGGCTTTAGGACTCTGGGCACTTTACCACTGCTAACCAGTGCTAAGATGCATGTCCTCTATCCTCTAATCATATTATGATTGGTTTACACCTGTTTGGCATATTTGATTTACTTATAAGTCCCTTGTAAAGTGGTATCCCATATACCCAGGGCCTGTAAATTAAATGCTACTAGCGGCCTACAGCACTGCTTGTGCCACCCCGAGACGTAGCCTTTCGAATCTGTGTCAAGCTTGCCACTGCAGGGTCTGCGTGCACAGTTTACTGCCACTTTGACTTGGCATTTAAAATTACTTGCCAAGCCTTAAACTCCCCTTTTATTACATATAGGTCGCCCCCAAAGTAGGCCATAGGTAGCGCTATGGGAAGGGTGCTGTGTAAGCAAAAGGTAGGACATATGCCTTTATGTGTGGCATGTCCTGGTAGTGACAAACTGCCTATTTTGTTTCTTACTGCTGTGAGGCCTACTCCTCTCATAGGCTAGCATTGAGAATTCCCTTATATACTTTTAAGTGGTAATTCCTGATCAGAAAGGAGTGGCTTTGACATGTTTGGCATGGTTAAAATAGTGGTGATAAATCCTGCTTACTGATATAATTGGATTTTACATTACTATTTTAGAAATCCCACTCTTAGAAAGTGGGCATTTCTCTGTGGTTATGACTCTTTGTGCAATCCACGTCTGAGCTAGAGTGACAGCTACACTTGGTGCATACTTTCCAGACAGCCACAACACAGGAAGGTCTGGGTGTGACAGGGGTTACATCTGCAAATGGATGGTCTTCCTAGGCTGGGAGAGGGAGAGGTCGTTCACACTCTACATTTGTGTAGGTTGTGCCCTGCCCTCACACAAATGGCTGATTCACTCCCTAATGAAGTCTGGAGCCAGGGCTGGGTTGAAAGGGGAGTGTTGTGCACTTGAAAGGGCTCCTTAGAAGTCACCCCTTGATCAAAGACATTTTGGAGTATAAGTACAGGGGCTCTGACCCCATGTGTTTTGAATCTCTTTAGGATCTGGAACTGAACCACTGTCAGACCAATTCCTGCGCTTCTCAAAGGACTCATCTGGACTGCTTTTCTGCTTGTTGCCTTGCTGCCTGCTAACTGCTGTGCTGCTCAAAGGACTCAACTGGATTGCTTTTCTACTTGTTGCCCTGATGCCTGCTACTCCCTTACTTTGGTCTAACCAGACACTGCGTGGTACTTGCAACCAGAAGCTGCTGGCTCTACTAATTGCATATTTCCAGAGGACTGCTGTGCTGGCAGTAGAAGCCACCATTTCGCAAACTGCCTTATGTGCTGGGCTGCTGCCTGTTATCTTCCCTTGTGCCCCACATCAAGTGTTTTCCAAGGGCTTGTTGGCTTGCCCCCCCTGTTTTTAACACCTCAGAGTCAGCAAGACGTGCATCCAGAGCATCTCTGACATGGGACTCTGTCTTTATGAGTCTGGCAGCAGTCTGCTCTCACAAGGAGCTGTGACTACTTGCTCCTTGTGTTTCAAACCCGTGCTCCTTTCTGCACCAAAGGCGGGTGTCAAGGGTGAGCAAACAGCACTTCATGCTGCAACCACAAAAAAGCTTTGTGAGCCTATAGAGCACTCTGAGGAAAGACCATTGTGAGGGATCGAGCAGTGTTTCACGCTGCACAAGCCAAATGCAGTGTCTGCTTGCCATCTTTCTGCTGTGACCCGGGGTTTCTGTGGTAATGGCTAGCCCGACCTCCAGCATTGCCTGAGCAGCGCGCCCGTCACCGCTACAATTCCCCGCTGAGGAAACTTCGATGGACACTGGTCCTGACCCCCGCAGTCTCATGAGCAAAGGTACTGGGGGAAGGGTTGCCTCGTAGGCCCCTCTAGTGGCACGCCACCTGGAATGGAGAGGAGTTTGGTCCGGCCCTGCGTTTTTCTGGAATTGGGCCCACTTTCTTGTCGAAAGTTATTCCCTGCCTCAGTGGAAGGCCCTGGGGGTGTGGAACAGATGTCCTGCGCTACCCTCACAGTCAGCACTGTTTTGCCTCGTAATAACAAAGACGCGACCCAGTAGCCATGGAGGGCCCCTTACTTGCTAGGATATAGGGGTATTTGGCACTTTGGGACTAAAAGTGGCCCGGATCAAGGGTGTTCTCGCTGGCCTCCGAGTGGGATCATCAAATCATAGAAATTATTGTATGTTGTTTCATAGAAGCGCAGGTGCTCCTGTGTCCTATGGCCACATGTTATCATCATTGTGATATTTTCCCTAGACCTGCCTTACCATAAAGTGTCTGATAGCGGAGGAATGTCCTTCTTTCTAGCACTGAGGAACTACTGCATCTCAGAGGATAACTCGAAGAGTATCCCTTTGATTCATGTCATTTTGGATCTAGTACACAACTTGAGAAGTATATGTATACTTAATGTCATTTTGATCAAGATAACCAGTACTTTCTGTATATATCACACAGGGTTATATAAAAACTAATATCTTATGATATTGTAACCACATTAGAGTTAAAACAACATACACGCAATATTTATTAATCCAAATGGTGTGTGTGCGTGTATATATATATATATATATATATATATCAAACTCCAAACCCTGGCCTGATGGTCGCTTCCAGGAAACCCAGGCACGGACCTCGTTGCGCTCAAAGAACAATCACAGCAATGTTGTGGTGTTCAAAGCAGTGAAGTTTATTTTCAAATATTCGCCACCAAATAACCAGGCATAGTGCCAGCAAGCAAAGTAAAGCACGCTCTCAGGCAAGACACGAAGATGCAGAGCAAACAAGATTTATTACATCATAATTCTCAGCGTAAAGTGTTTCGACCGTCCAGCGGTATTGATCACACAGTGAGACAGAGTGCAGAGCGTCAATACATAGGTAAGGCTGAACACAGACATAAATGAAGGACTAAGCCTGTGCCATGGATGTCGACATAGGACTGTAAGTAATCAAAAGCAGTTGCCATCTTGAAATGTCCGAATACATCAATACATACTATGATATACATTTTGCACTTAGTATGACTGAATTACTTGCCATGACAATCAAAACTACCAGAGTCAGAACAGTGTGCTCAAAATGAAATGTGTCTTCCCAGGACGAGATGAAACCAAAGGACAAATACGTGTAGTAGGTTGGAAAAAGGGGCAGGCAGGTGAATGTAGTAAAACCGGGGGGTCGAATAGGAGAATGTGGACATAGTGTTGGAAAATACCTCACCAGCCCAGGTAATGTACAGTGTCGCCCAACTGTAAACTAGTTGCCCGAATGCCTGCCACATCCTATATAGCTGCTATCCCCCATTGGGTGTATAGCAAACATATCTGAAAACTGTTCAGCAGTCAAATGTTTCTCCCAAGTGGGTTGCATCACAAGCCTGGGTAAGCCTGAATCGCCAAAGGAATGCTCTAAATTAAGACAAGTGCATAACAAAACATCATGCTTGGTAAAAGACAGAAGATAAATAAATAAAGTGCATAAATGTACAAAAAAGGGGACAACTAGATAACTAAATGCACTGAATTCATAGCTGCGGGGCGTCTGTCTTTTTCAGGAGGAAAGGAAGGGACCCACCGAATGGACTGGTTACCTCTTCGGGTTCCCTACCCTTTTCTTCATGGAAGCATCCATTTGGTGTTCTCAGCATTGCAGCTAAGCATTCATTGCATTTTGGTTATCTACCAGAAGTATTGTAAAGTTCTGGGGTCTGGGTCCCAATATTTATACTACATTTTCTCATTGTTCGCTAGTGGCAGAAAGGCTCTGTGCTCAGTCCAAACCAGTTCTGTCCTCTCTGGTCCAGCTTCCTGGCAGTAGGTGGAGACAGCATTGTGAAAGGCAGACCAGGCCTATTCAGGTGCAAGGAAATCTCCTCCCCTACTCTAAATGCAGCCCAGGTCTATTCAGCCTAGCCCTGACTTATTCAGGAAAGGCAGGACATAGGTCAAACCCCTCAGTGTCTGAGAGAATGCACATCCCCAGCCCTTGTCACTCCAAAGCCAGACAGTCAATCCACAAACCAGCAGAGGCACCCAGGATGGCTAAGCAAGAAAATACTCACTTTCTAAAAGTGGTATTTTCAAACACACAATATAAAAATCATCTTTACTAAAAGATGCATTTTTATATTCTGAGTTTAGACATACTAAACTCCATCTTTCTATCTTGTCCCAATGGGAAGTTATACTTATAAGATGTTATAAGTAAACTGCCATTCTATCCTATGAGACATATAGCCTTTCAATAGTGAGAAATGAAACCGTAAATACACCGTAGTTCACTATCAGGACATCTTGCACACATCATCAATACATGTCCTACCTTTCGCATACTCTGCACCCTACCCACAGGGGTACCTTGCAAAAAGAACAATTGATTGAATTGACAGAATGCAGAACAATGTCATACATTCACCCCAGTACAGAGATCTGGGCCTAAATCCATTGTTTTTTTGCACCCCTGAGGGGTGTTACCCTGAAATCGGTGTCTGAAACGTTTCAGCGCTCCGTCCATCATCTCCTTGTGTTTGCTTTGTTCACCCTAAGTTGGCAGGGTATGCCCAGACGGCAGTCCCTTGCTCTCTTTGCCACTAGATTCAAGCTAGCCTGACTGCTGAGGGGTGTTATCCCGAAACCGGTCCCAGGATGCTTGTTTCCGGTCCAGGGAGGACTTAGCTTGGCAGTTCGAGCTGGACTGCTCCCATGAGGCACAGGGTCAAGACTGATTTGCATAAAGCTATGTCTGAACTGGGGTGGCGAAGTGAGCTAAAGAACGATGATGGATTCAACCCAGATCGGTGACTGGAGGTGAGTGTTTGAAAAGTTTCAGCGCTCCGTCCATCATCAACTTGTGTTTGCTTTGTTCGCCCTAAGTTGGCAGGGTATGACCAGATGAGGGTCCCTTGCTCACTTTGGCACCCTGATTCAAGCTACCCAGGCTGATGACGGGTGTTACCCCGAAACCGGTCCTAGGATGCTTGTTTCCAGTCCAGGGAAGACCTGGCTTGGCAGTTCGAGCTGGACTGCTCCCATGAGGCACAGGGTCAAGACTGATTTGCATAAAGCTGGGTCTGAACTGGGGTGGCGAAGTGAGCTAAAGAACGATGATGGATTCAACTCAGATCTGTGACTGGGGGTGAGTGTCTGAAAAGTTTCAGCGCTCTGTCCATCATCTCCTTGTGTTTACTTTGTTCGCCCTAAGTTGGTAGGGTATGCCCAGACGTGAGTCCCTTGCTCACTTTGCCACTGGATACAAGCTTGCCTGGCTGATGAGGCATTTTACCCCGAAACCTGTCCCAGGATGCTTGTTTCCGGTCCAGGGCATATAGCTGGGTCTGAACTGGGGTGGCGAAGTGAGCTAAAGAACGATGATGGATTCAACCCAGATCTGTGATTGGGGGTGAGTGTCTGAAAAGTTTCAGTGGTCCGTCCATCATCTCCTTGTGTTTGCTTTGTTTGCCCTAAGTTGGCAGTGTATGCCCAGACGTGGGTCCCTTGCTCACTTTGCCACTTGATTCAAGCTAGCCTGGCTGATGAGGAGTGTTACCCTGAAACCGGTCCCAGGATGCTTGTTTCCAGTCCAGGGAAGACCTGGCTTGGCAGTTCGGGCTGGACTGTTCCCATGAGGCACAGGGTCAAGACTGATTTGCATATAGCTGGGTCTGAACTGGGGTGGCGAAGTGAGCTAAAGAACAATGATGGATTCAACTCAGATCTGTGACTGGGGGTGAATGTCTGAAAAGTTTCAGCGCTCCGTCCACCATCTCCTTGTGTTTACTTCGTTCGCCCTAAGTTGGTAGGGTATGCCCATACGTGGGTCCCTTGCTCACTTTGCCACTGGATTCAAGCTTGCCTGTCTAAGAGGGGTGTTACCCTGAAACTGGTCCCAGGATGCTTGTGTCCGGTCCAGGGAAGACCTGGCTTGGCAGTTCGGGCTGGACTGTTCCAATGAGGCACAGGGTCAAGACTGATTTGCATATAGCTGGGTCTGAACTGGGGTGGCGAAGTGAGCTAAAGAACGATGATGGATACAACCCAGATCTGTGACAGCCCATCATCTCCTTATGTTGGCCTGTTCGAGGGGCGTGGCTAGCCGCCAAACATGGCAGCCGCAACTTGACGGAGCTCCGATGCGGGACCCAAGAATCCTATCAATATCGCTGGAACTGGGGGCCATCCAGTTTTAATCTTTTCCCCTACTCTTGAACAGCCATACAGGTAATGCGATAAGAGAGGCGCGACCCCGATGAGATGCGATTAATGGTGCGGTCCCGGCCGAGGAGTCGGCGACATACTGCACACTTACCCTGAAGCCAGTGCAAGTAGCAGGGCTTGACGCTGCCCTTGACTCCTGTGTGGATCTGCTCTGATGCCCACCGAGGTGTGCTGCAGATAATCCCCTGAGATTGGCGTGGATGCCCTTGGCGGGGCTGTGCGGTGGGCGTTGACGGCGGCCGTGACGGCGACTGGGTCTGCAGAAGATCGGCGCCCCCTCCTTGTCGGATTGGCTGCACGGGCCGAGTGGAGCCGATGCCGGCTGGGTAGCGTGGCTGAAGGATCACCGAAGCGCTGCGGGCGCCCTGCCTGAGGCGTATGGGAGCATGGTGGTTCCCAAATTGAGCTGTGCGAAACACTGGCGGCAGCCTGAGGCCCACCGGTATACCTGATGAGACTTGAGTGACGCCGTGGGAAGCTACGCACAGAAACACACTATCGAAGACTCGGTGAGTCAAGAGCCCCCATTTTCTGCACTGCAGAGCGAGGCCCCGGCCCCTGGGCCTTTTCTGACTCTAAGCCTGCACTCCTCTAGCGCTGCTGGGGGACAGCCCGCATTGACCATCTTGAACATTGCCCTGCTCGGACTCGAGCCTGTGAGTGGGGGACCCCTGGTGCACCACGACCAAGCAGAAAAGGCCTAAATATCTGCAGGATCAAATGCTACATTACCGGGGCCCGGCTCCTACAATCCGGGGCCCCTCCTGCTGTGCCCTATTCACTGAACCTCTTTGCAGTGTGGTGATTCCCGAGTTGAGCTGTGCGAAGCACTGGCGGCAGCCTGAGGCCCGCCGGTATACTTGATGGGACTTGAACAGCGCTGTGGGAAGCCACGCACAGAAACACACCAGCGGAAGACTCGGTGAGTCAAAATCCCCCCCTATTCTGCACTGCGAAGTGAAGCTCCGGTTCCTGGGCCTGTTCTGACTCTGGGCCTGCACTCCCCTAGCGCTGCTGGAGGACAGCTTTGCCCGCGTTGACCATCTTGAACATTGCTCTGCTCGGGATCGAGCCTGTGAGTGGGGGGACCCCTGGTGCGCCAAGACCATGCGGGAAAAGGCCTAAATAGCCACAGGATCAAGCGCTACACTATCGGAGCCTGGCTCCTACAACCCGTGGCCCCTCCTGCTGTGCCTTATTCACTGAACCACTTTGCCGCATGAGCGGCTTGCGGATTTGGGTCTCCCAGCACACACTCATACTACGGCTGCACGCATTGAACTGCATCACATGCGTAAAGCACAAGGGACCCAGGAGGCAGGCTGAAACCAACACAGGAGTTGTTCCTTCGCACCGGTGGTGGTTCTTTGGGCCTCTCTCCCTCCTCTTCCCCCTTGAAATTTGCGAGAGCAGCCGGCATAAAAACAGTTAAGTGGCACCACCTTGTTGGCAGTAATAGATCAGTTGATACTCGCCGAACACTGCACCATGGGGCGCACAAAAGGCAAAACGCTGGAAATGCCACCTGCGAACTCACCAACACAAGAGGAATCATATACAGCCTCCCAAGCAACCTCGCTAAGCTGCATTCCGCCGACTAATATGGATCCCACCCTGGACAAATTAGATTTAATCCTGCAGGAAATAAGAGACTCACGGAAGTCTATAGAACAACAAATGGGAACTCTTACCACTGGACTCACCCTTCTCAAGGCTGAGCATGAGAAACTATCCGCCACGGTAAAAAACAACAAACAGACCCTGACGGAGTTACTGCCACAGCACAAAGAACACGTAGGACCCATATCTCAAATGCAACGACAGTTCGCAAGTCTCCTTGACAGGGTGGAAGACGCAGAAGGCAGGGCACGACGTAACAACGTCCGTATAATAGGCCTGCCAGAATGCGCAGAATGCCCCATTGCGACCCGATTCATGGAGCAATGGCTGAGAGACCAGATAGCCCCGGAGGGCCTTTTGAATTTCTTCTGTGTGGAGAGAGCACACCGGATCCCAACGGGTAGACCGACGGCGGACGCGACACCAAGACCAATGATAGCCCATATTCTAAATTATAAGGACCGAGATATCCTGCTCCAAAAGGCCAGGGAGAAAACACCCATACAATATGAGAACCATCGGATCTCCTTGTATCCAGATTACACAGTTCTGGTTCAAAGACAAAGAGCCTCCTATCAGCCTTTAAAAAAGAAACTCCAAGCCTTAAATCTTAAATATGCTTTACTGTTTCCAGCCCGCTTCAAAATTATCTATGATCAAAAATCACATTTCTTCGATAGCTCTGGAAGCAGCAAATAACTGGCTGGAGATCACCCTCCCCTCTCAAATACTGGAAAGTCTCGACCAGAGGACACAACAAGACCCAAAGCGGACAACGGGACAGAGAACCTGCCGGAGCCTATCGGCTTGCAGACCCGCTGCCAAAAGCCCCTCACTGGAGCAGGCCCTGCAGGGGCAGGGGTCGGCATTGGCAGCGGCTGTTGCCATGCGAGATGCTAATCCCCCATCATCACTGGAACAGTCGGACAACATCATTATGCACTCTGACTCCGAAAGCAACGAATCACTGTTCCCCTCGATTCCTCCACAAACAGTGCAGGCCCTATTCAGCTAATGACACACAGAGGCCGAGAGATGCCCCAATAACATTGCTGTATGGCCACGCTGAAGGAAAGTAAGACATTACTAATGTAACTGCCTATTTTTTCTCTCCCCAACTCCCTCTAACCTTTATTTACATCAAGGGGTCTGGCATGCATGTAGCTCTGCCTTGGTTAAGGTACTATGCAACACACAGGAACCACCCCCCCAGCAGCAGATGCATATTGTAACCGTATGGAAGCTCAGACTGTTTTATATAATGTTTGGACCAGCATAGTTCATGCGCTAGTCCTAGTATTGGGAGTTTTAGTTATTGTTTTTTTGTTGGGTTCCTGGCTCACCCTACACTATACAATACATATCGCCTGTTACATGACTTCGGGCATTTATATAACTAAACGACTGGTGCCGCGGCCAGGGCAACTGACGCTGGAATCTGGGGCTCATGGTTCGATCCCCGGCACCTGCGGCAGGTCAGCCCAGCACCATGTGACTCTGGGCAATAGCTTGCTTAATCTTCCCGACGGCCCCCAGCGCCGGGATGCCTTCGGGTAGCTGTTTGCGCTTTACAAATACTGGATTTACATTTTTACTTATACATAGCTACACTGGGTAAATATAAGGCAATATCTTGGAATGTTAGAGGGATGGGATCAGTGCACAAACGCCATAGGGTCCATGCACAATTAAATAGACGAAAAGCACAGATCGCCCTAATCCAAGAGACCCATCTCACTGACTCCGAAGCAGTCAAACTCCGTAAAAAATGGAGAGGCCAAATATTTACCACATCTTTTTCCGCATTCCCGAGAGGGGCACTTATATGAATCAGACACGGGTTCCCGTTTGTGATCATTGAGCAGTGCACAGACACTCAGGGGAGATATGTGCTGATACATGGTACACTAGATGGCATACATATAGTTATCAGCAGCACAAACGCTACAAATTATGAGCAAGACAAATTTCTCACTAATTTGAACACAGTGTTGGCAGACTGGGTAGAGATTCCATGGGTGCTTGGGGGAGACTACAATCCCATCCTAGATGTCCATCTGGATCGTTCCCACCCCCCACTCCGGAGAGCTGCCTCAATTAAACAAGCAGAGTTTTTGCGGTCCTGGGCAATGGGCCGGGTGCTAAAAAATGTATGGCGCCTCAAAAACCCTACCAATCGTGAATATTCCTTTTATTCCCCACCACACAAGCTACATGCTAGATTAGATAGAATATTCTGGTCCCTGCCCATCACACCCCATATTTCCCAGACTACATAGCTAGGGAAAACCCTTTTGGATCACAACCCACTCGAGATCACTTTAGATTGGGGAAGAATACCCACCCCTGTCCCTACAGGGAGACTATGGCCACAGATGCTGGAAGACGCAGTCTTCCGTGACACATTAGGGTCGACCATCACGAATTATTTCAATGAAAATGCTAACTCTGCCTCTTCCCGGCTCATGCATTTAAGACAGTGATCTGAGGCACAGCTATAGGAGCAACGGTGGGAGCCCGCCAGGAGGTACATAAGATCCTAACAATACTAGAGGCCTCTCTAAATACACTTGAGCAAGAAGCAAGTAATGACCCTTCCAAACAAGAGAAATTACAAGATGGGCGAATGCGGCACGCTGAACTCCTTGAACAACTCCGATCGATAGATTACCAGGCATACACCCAACATAAACATGCAGAAGCAGATAAATTGGGAACTCTATTAGCGCGATTATTACAAGAAACACCCCCCCTGTCCCTATACATGAGGTGGCACTACCAGACGGCACCATAGTACACACTCAGGAAGAAATCAACCTAGCAGTAATTATTATGAGACATTATACGGTGCCCCCAACGTTGCAATATCAGAGCCCATAGAGACATTCCTAGGTGTTCTGACCTACCCCAAATTAATGGAGGCCGCCCAAGAGGAATTGGACAACCCCATTACACGGGCCGAAATTAGTGAGGCTATTCGCGAGCTCCCACGTAAAAAAAACCCGGGCCTCGACGGTCTGCTGGCAGAATTCTATTCTACCTTTGCGGATAAATTAACACCACACCTCGAAAATTTGTACCAATCGGCTCACGAGTCCCATTCTCTCCCACTAACCACTATGCAAGCACTGGTCACCTCCCTCCCCAACCCGGGCGGAGATCCACGAGATATGTCGGGTTACCGCCCGCTCTCCCTCTTACCCACTGAATACAAAATACTCAGCAAAATTCTGGCCCGCCGTCTTCTTCCTTATCTCCCAAAATTAATTCACACTGACCAATGCGGTTTTGTCGCAAGCCGTAACACATCTCTGAACAACAGGCATCTGCACTATGTCATGGAGGCTGCCCCCGAGATTTCCCGCAAGACTGGATGTATCTCCCTAGATCTACGACAGGCTTTTGATACCTCAAACTGGGAATACATGGCAGCAACCATGAACAAATTCGGCATTCCAACAGGTTATATGGAGTGGGTCTAGCTATTATATACAGCTCCTACGGCCCGGGTCCATACTGGTTCCCACATATCCCATCCTTATCCAGTGGCAAGGGGCACGCAACAGGGCTGTCCCCTGTCGCCACTGTTATTTGCTTTAGCTTTAGAACCCCTTACCATTAAACTCCGGAGGGAAGCAGAAAACAAAGGGATCCGACTGGGAGAGACAATACACGTAGTATTGGCATATGCTGATGACCTCATACTATATATACACGACCTGACAGAAGACCTAGAGCCTATTCCAAATATATTCCAACAATTTGAATGTATATCAGGGCTGGCCATTAATGAAAAGAAATCACATGCATTCTTTATGTATCATAGGAAGGACCTGGAGTCCATCAAATTTGGACAACTCACCCTGTCAATCGCCCCACAAACTTTCAAATACCTGGGTATACAGATTTACAGGACCCCACAGGACCTTATAGAAGGTACTTTGATGAAAACGATTAGGTCGTTACGTGCCCAAGTCTCTTTTTGGACATCCTTACCCCTCTCGGTGATGGATAGAATAGCCATCTCTAAGATGATGGTTCTCCCACGATTATTATATTTCTTTACGAATCTGCCGGTCCTGATCCCTGCCATAATTTTCTGGATATTAGATTCCCTCCTCTCGGATCTCATCTGGGGGAAAGGGCGCAAAAGGGTGAGCCTGGCCAAGAAGCAACTGGGGCCAGACGAGGGAGAACTGGGGGCCCCTGACTTTCGCGCATACTGCCTGGCTAGCCAGCTGCAATGGCTGTCATATTGGCATGCTGGACGCAACTTACATGAAATCGATTATACGCCGCAAACATTGAGCCGGGGCACGCTCCATACACTATTGCTACCTAGGACTAGGGTGCCCCCTGGCATCCCCCCTCTACTGCGAATAGCTCTTCTTTATTGGAAAAGGGCATTACAATACACCAGGCGGAATCCCCCATATGCACCTAATACCCCTTTACTTGGAATCCCCACGGCAACAGGACTAATCACTAGACGCAGTATTTCCCAATGGACACAAGAAGGGGTAACCACTATAGGAGCGCTATTTATAGGTGGTATACTAGCAGACCATGAGAACTTCGCTCATAATCAGGGAGTTCCCCATTCACTGTTCTTACTACACGCTACCATTACCCCCTACATTAAAAAGTGCTGGTCCCCGGATGGGAACGAACCCCCTACCCATGGAATAATATACACCATACACCTGATGGGAGAAGTACGTCACCTAATCAGATGGGTATACAAGGGCGCCTGGGCTCACGCAGGTGCTTCCCTCACGCCCCTACTCGAAAAATGGACGAGGGATCTCGGTAGAGACCTAACTGATAAGGAATGGTCCTCTCTCCTGGAATTCCCCCAAAAAGTGTCCCGTAACGCTAAATTCAAACTCATACAGTACATGATTCTACATAGGGCATACCTTACCCCACACCTCCTTAATTGTATATATCCTGATGCACAAGTCTGCTGCCCCAGGTGCCAGACACCAGACGCGGATATCCTACACATGTTATGGGCATGCCCACTCTTGAGGGGATTTTGGTACATAATTGGGCAAATGGTAAAAGACACGGCGGGCACCTCTGGTTGGGACACGGTAGAAAGCTGTCTATTAGCAGTAAATAAAATAAGCCAATCATGGAAACACCAATCCATAATAATAATTTATACAGAGAGCATATGCACTTTAGCACTGAACAGCAGTGTTAAAGTGCCCAGAGTCCTAAAACCAACAAAAAGAGGGTCAAAAACAGGAGGCCAAAAAGCAAAACGTCTGGAGATAAACCCGCTGGAAAAGCCAGATCTAACACATCTCAAATGGCATCACTCACGACATCATCCAGTGACTGTGACTGTTTTTAAAAAGTTTGAGTGTTAAATATATATACCAAGGTGTATTGATGAATCAGTGGGTTTATGAGTGCCTTTATGGATGATTTAGTGGGTGTGTGACTGACTGTGTAAGTGAGTGATTAGGTGTTGCAGTGAATGTATGGGTGAGTGACTAGGTTGTGTGAATGTCTGTATCAGTCTGTCAGTTGTTGTCTAAGTAAATGTATGGGTTGGTGAGTGGGTACGTTAGTGGCTGAATAGGTGATTGATTGGTTGTCTGAGTACCTGTATGGGTGTATGAGTGTCTGTGTCTTTGTGGGTGGGTGGGTGAGGGTGTTTGTGACTGCATTCATGGAGGAGTGAGTAGGTGAGTCAGTGGCTGCATGGGTTAGTGAGTGTGTGTATGAGGGGCTGAATGGGTGAGTGACTGTATGTATGGGTGGGTGTGTGGGTGAGTGGATGTGTCAGTGGTATATGGGTAATTGGGTATGTGAAAGGCAGTATAGGTGAGTGATGGGGTATATGAGTGACTGCATGGGTGAGTGAGTGAATGTGAGAGTGGCTATATGGGTGAGTGCATGCTTCTGTCATTGACTGTATTGGTGAGTGGGTGTGTTTGTAACTGTATGGGTGAGTAAGTAGCTGTGTGATTGACTGTATGGGTGAGTAAGTGGCTTTGTGATTGAGTGTATGGGTGAGTGACTAGATGTGTGAGTAGCTCTATGGGCTGAAGGACGTGGCCCTCTAGGGCCACGCGGGTACTTATGACCACCTGCTATGCCTTCCCAAAATGAAGAGTCGGTCAGACAGTAGAGAATACAAACAAGTGTTTATTACTGTCACTCTGCAGAGGAGTCCGTCAAAACCTGCACCCTGAGATGGCTGGAGAGGGACTGACTCCCCAACCCTCGCTAATACAAGATAAACCCTTCAGGAGACTTCAGCCACACCTTCGGTGGAAAAATACCGGCCGGAGCCGGACACGAACAAAGAAGGCACAGAAAGATGGGCTAACACCTGCCAGATGGGTGCACTATCAGCAGCCCATGGCCACTGTGCCGAGTCTCACCGTCTCTTAACGTGGGAGCACAGTTACATGTATACAATGGAGTGCAGAGCAAAATAATTATACAGTTAGCAAGTGGAGTTGCAGCCTTGAACATGAAGAGAAAACATAACGAAATGCGATGTTCTACTGAGGCAAGCGATTCTAAACTCTAAGGCCTAACATGAGCACGGCACAGGCAGTCTTATAAGGATTGCGAAAAAAAAATGGCGTTACTCTGGTTAATGAGGCCTGCATCCTACAGAGAATACCAGACGGGCTACTGAACGTGAACATCCATGCATGTAATTTAGCCATACACTGCTAATCTATAACAGCCCAGCAGAAACATCATAGGAAAGGGAATTTTAAATCTAACAGACCCTCATTTTAGCAGTGTTGGCTAAAACCTTTATTGCTGTCCGGCAGGGTCTTTACAATTCCAAGGGAAGAGGATGGGACAGGATAAATGCATTGAGCAAGGTAGGATAATATGAAAATGAACAGCCATCATATTGCTATTTAATATCAAAGAGAGCATCATCTATCAACATTATTGACTGAATCTCTTGTAACATCATTTTGGAACTTTGTTTGTCATGTCTTGGAACACTTGGGGTAAGCCTAGTCACACAATAAGAACAACATGCTGGGAGACAATGGATGCAAAGGCAGCAAGTAAATATAATACCTGCAATACCGAGTAGGACAAGCAGAATCTTCCAACCCCATGACGTTAGTAGACCCCAGAGCCACCCTTTGAGAGACCAAGAGCCATTATCTACATGGATCTCTGAAGCGAGCTTATGTAATTTCTGAATTGCTAAATTGACAGTCGGGGCAGTGTCTTGTATATATACACAGCAACTGCTCCCGATGACGCAACATGCTCCACCCCTATCGGCTAAAATAACATCTAAAACCATCCTGTTTTGGAGCGAGACAAGTCTCGTGGCCTGGAGCTCGACTGTGATGTTCGTAAGTATGTCTGCCGTCGTGTTGATGACCCCCTCTACTACTCTTGTCAAACGCCTAATGTTGCGGCTATTGAATATGGGACCCCAGAACGGTGTGAGACCCTTCATTATATCAGTAAACTGCTGTAAGGAAGTATCTGTCTGATCAATATCATCTGCATTAACAACTCTCTTGATTCAGGAAATTATGACATGCCAGCGCTGTAGCCGGTGCGTCTTGTGAGAGTCAGAAGGGGCCACATATACTAAGGGAAGGAGGTAAGAGAGGTAGCATTGTCCTGACCACCCCTCAGGTAACCACACATAACCACGTTTTCCACAAATAAAATAAATGTTAGGTGATGGAATCAATGGTGGGCTCTTCAGTAGGGAAGTTGTGTTGCAGGTACTGTTCCCTACTTCTATACTCCCTATTCCTTGGACGCAGAAGGAAGACAGCACATTCACAACCGCCAAGTGCATGGGCTTATCATTAGTAACATTACGTTTTTGAAAGGATTGATAATATTCAGTCACATTAAACTGCAAGAATCTGTCCCCGTCCTCTTCTGTTTTATTTATCTTGGCCCCTCTATTTACTGCTCTAAGGCAAGAAGTCAGGAAAATCTGGTCAAAACGCCCATCTCCAGGGGAAATATCATATGGTGACCTATGTTGAGGGTACACTTTCATTGTCATTGATGAACGGGGCCTAGTGCCTCTGTGTTCCAAGGAATCTGGTTGAGAAAAGGGGCGGACCAGACTAAGTAACCAACCTTCACAACTGTTAACATAAGATAAAGGCATAGGCAGCAGTTTTTCACTTTTGTGTGTGGCTGAGGGCAGCAACCCACACACCCAACAGTTTGTCGTATTATAAACAGCATGTGTTTGATGCAGCGTCTGAATAAAAACGTTATCTTTATAAGTCTTGCGGTGTTCTTCTTTGTGGGGGGCTAAAGTTCCAATAATATGCTCAGGGGGTGTGGGGGTAGTACTTATCCAAGCATGCACAGGATATTTTTCTTCCAGAAAGAACAGTATTCCAAATACAAAGATTAGAGAAAGCAAGATTATCACCACAAATATAATTTTAGTTTTAAGGGACCAGGTAGACCACACAGGACCATGGGGATATGAGCAGGGAGCCGCAAAGGGCTGCTCCTCATCGGGGATGGGGCGACCAAAAGGATGCATTGCTGAAATGTACTTGGGGAAATGTGAGCCGCTGTACAACCAGCCAGAGGGGTATTCTTCTTCCCTGTGTCCGTCTAGAGCCTCACAGGCAGGCTCCTATCGTTCATCAAACGTTCTTTTTCCCACGGTGGAGCTGCACAATTGCAACCCAGTAAAACAATTGCGGACCTTGTTAAAAACAATCCTTCTTTCAGGATAGGGCAACCTCCCTCCTGGGCAAATACCCTCAACGATCCTGTCCAGTGTTCAGGGCAGTGCACCAATGTTCGTCACTCTAATCTAAAACATCAAGCAGACGAATTGGCAATGTGGGAGGGGAGAACAGGACGCTTAGATGAGGATGAGTGTTGGACAAACGGAGATGGTTGCTGCCCAATGCTTATGTTTTCCCTGTAGTCACTATGGCCCATGGCCCAGCACACATTAGTGCAAAAGGCATTTGTAAACTGTTAGATCCAGTATGGCAGAATGAGAATATCCCTAAAGTTGCAACACAGCTAGTGAGGCACTCTATCGTTTGTTTGAAGCACAATCCTGGAAAGGTCACCCCTACACCTGCTGGTAACTTTGCACCACCTTCCTTCCCTTTCGAGGTCATCCAAATGGATTACATTGAAATGGAGCGAGTAAACAACCTGAAGTACGTACTGGTGGTAGTTTGTACCTTTAGTAAGTGGGTAGAGGCCTACCCAACTAAAGAGAATACAGCCATAGCAACAGCGAAGGTACTTTTAAAGGAGTACTTCCCACGCTACGGATTGCCACGCGTGATCTGAAGTGACAATGGGAGCCACTTCAATGCTAGAGTCATTGAGCTGGTGTGCAAGGGCCTACAAATTACACATAAATTTCATGCGGCCAACCATCCTCAATCGGCTGGCCTTGTCGAGAAGTACAACGGTATCCTCAAACTGAAACTAGCCAAGATTCATGAGAGCACAGGATTGAAATGGCCCGATGCATTGCCCCTAGCCCTAATGTCAGCAAGAGTGACTGCACATTCTAGGACAGGATTCTCACCTTACGAAGTGATTTTCGGGCGCCCTGCTAATGTATGGGGCGTCCCAAGACCTAAACGTTTTTCAGAGATAGAATACCCTCTTTTGATTGGCTATTTGAATGCCTTGTCTAAAGATCTGCGTTCTGTCCACCAACAGATATCTGCCGCCCTACAACCACTGCCAGATGGTCCCGGACATTGGATCCAGCCTGGAGACTTTGTCCTTGTTCGCCAGTTTCAACGCAAGTCCTGTTTGGAGCCGCGGTGGAGAGGCCCTACCCAAGTGCTCTTGGCCACTAGGACGGCTGTGAAGGTGGATGGCCGAAAGCACTGGGTGCATGCCTCTCATATAAAGAAGGTGCCTCTCCCGCTCCCGTATGATTTCTGGGTGAAGAACGGGATTGCTGACCAGGACGGGGAGCTGGTTCCCCGCTTTGTTCCCTTTTCTGATGCCCGACTGAGAGGGGCACAGACCGACAAGGAAAGTGATGAGGTTCTGTTCGAGGCGATTCCCCCGGAGATAAGGGCCGCCTCGGATACTCCAGCCCCCACAGCACCAAGTCCTGAGTCCCGATCCCCAACAGATTCTGAGTCCTTGCCCTTGTTTGTTGATGAAGAAGTGCCTGGGAACACTAGGTACAATCTGCGGCCCCGACGGAAGGACAGTGCGCCAGCAGGGCAACACAGGAGCTAGGGAAGGACTTGAGCTTAGGGTGCAGGCATTGCGCCTCTGGCGCCTGTTTTAGATTAGAGTGACGAACACTGGTACACTGCCCTGAACACTGGACAGAATCGTTGAGGGTATTTGCCCAGGAGGGGGGTTGCCCTATCCTGAAAGAAGGATTGTTTTCAACAAGGGGCGCGATTGTTTTACTGGGTTGCAATTGTGCAGCTCCACCGTGGGAAAAAAACGTTTGATGAACAATAGGAGCTTGCCTGTGAGACTCTGGACGGACACAGGGAAGAAGAATACCCCTCTGGCTGGTTGTACAGCGGCTCACATTTCCCCAAGTACTTTTCAGCAATGCATCCTTTTAGCAAACAATTTATCCTGCAGGAAATTAATTTTCTGTTCATCAAAAGAACCAGTAAGTGGCCATTGCAGCTCAGTATTGTCCCTCGTATATTTATTCCACAACGTGCTAAACATAATAGGGCCAAGACCGTGTTTGACATACATGTCAAAGTTCGGGGTACCCTCCGGAGGGGCGGGCTGGCTCTCTTCCAGCCGCGCACTCTTAGAACAGCATCGGCATCCAAAACATCCAAACTTACTGAAACAAGGCATCTTAACATAGACGCACACCCTGTCCCTAACGGACAGACAACACCCACAGATATAAAGGAACGAAAACCGTTTACAAACCAGGACCACTGTCCGGAAAGCACAGTCGCTACTCACTAAAGCACGCATTCCACAAACACCACCACCGACATCGGTCCACCAACCTGATAACACTCAATCACAACAAGCAAGTCACAAATCAGCCCGGAACAAAACAGTCAAAAGACCGCACCAAGACAGGTAGACAGCCCTGAGACTGTACTACGTTTAAGAAAACAGTCCGGGGACTGTACCAAATTCAAGAAGACAGGCTCTAGCCCCAGACCTTTTCGAGCATAGACCAAATTTCCAGTTGGCCTGGCAGATTGTTTGCGAACAGTCCCAAACCTTTCCGAGCATGGGCCAAATTTCCAGTTGGCCTGGCAGACTGTTCACGAACACTCTGTGTCTTTTCCAAGGGTCCGCAAACCCGCCAAGCACAAACCAAGACGGTATTAAACCGCACCAAGACACAGCCCGTCGACTCGTGTTGTTCAAGCTAGGCAGTTCGTAAACTGCACCCAAGACAGTCCGAAGACTGCAAATCAAATTTCCAGTCAACCTGGCGGAGAACCTGTGAGCGGTCCCGGACCTTTTACAAAGAGGCCAATTTCCAGTTGGCCCGGCAGGCCGCTCACAAGCGCTCTGTGTCCCTCAAGGGTCCGCAGACCCACCAAGTCCAAGACAACAGACAACAAGACTGTCAGAGACTGTACCAGGACATGGCCCGCAGGCGCGTGTCAACCAAGAATGGCGCCATTTTCCAAGAACCAAATCACTCACCTGGTGCACACAGGTCAAGAAAGTTATTCTCCACTGCCGACTTCTCGGACCAAACGGTCAGCTCCAAGGTTTCGCCTTTCCAGGACCCCAGCCAAGGGCCACTAGCCGGAGATCCGTCTGATCGGGAGGGCGGGGCAGCTGCTTGAACCAAGCTCGGTCTTATATGTAAGGGGCCCGATCCGCCCGACCTACCAGACACCACCCTGGCCCCTACAAACCCAATTACGGGTGAGGAGGCCCTTTCGTGGGGTCTCTGTTCGGGCGCCAACTGAACGACGTGGCCCTCTAGGGCCACGCGGGTACTTATGACCACCTGCTATGCCTTCCCAAAATGAAGAGTCGGTCAGACAGTAGAGAATATAAACAAGTGTTTATTACCGTCACTCTGCAGAGGAGTCCGTCATAACCTGCACCCTGAGATGGCTGGAGAGGGACTGACTCCCCAACCCTCGCTAATACAAGATAAACCCTTCAGGAGTCTTCAGCCACGCCTTCAGTGGAAAAATACCGGCCGGAGCTGGACACGAACAAAGGAGGCACAGAAAGATGGGCTAACACCTGCCAGATGGGTGCACTATCAGCAGCCCAAGGCCACTGTGCCGAGTCTCACCGTCTCTTAACGTGGGAGCAGAGTTACATGTATACAATGGAATGCAGAGCAAAATAATTATACTGTTAGCAAGTCGAGTTGCAGCCTTGAACATGAAAAGAAAACATAACGAAATGCGATGTTCTACTGAGGCAAGCGATTCTAAACTCTAAGGCCTAACATGAGCACGGCACAGGCAGTCTTATAAGGATTGTGAAAAAAACAAAATGGCGTTACTCTGGTTAATGAGGCCTGCATCCTACGGAGAATACCTGACGGGCTACTGAACGTGAACATCCATGCATGTAATTTAGCCATACACTGCTAATCTAAAACATCCCGGCAGAAACATCATAGGAAAGGGAATTTTAAATCTAACAGGGTGACTGATTCAGTGTGTGAGTGGCTTTATGGGTGTATGAGTGGATATGTTAATGGCTGCATTAGTGAGTGAGTGGGTATATGAGTGGCTGTATGGTTAAGTGAGTGGATGTGTGTGCTGATCTATGAATCAGTGAGTATCTTTGTAAGTACTGGTATGGGTGTGTGAGTGGGTTTGAGAATGGTAGTGTGGAAGTTGGAATGGGTGTATGAAAAGTTATATGGGGTGTAAGTGGGTGCATCAGAGATTTTCTGTTTTTGATGTCATCAGTGATGTCATGAGTGATATCATTTGAGACGTCATCAGTGATGTTATCAGTAATGTCACTGACCATGTCATGAGTGGTGTAATATGTGAGGCCATTGAGGGGGCACAAGTTATAGTTAGCTCAGCTAACTATAACAGCTGAATTTCACTGGTTTTGTATGAGGGAAATCTGACCCACACTATAATGTCCCTGTAATCTTTGTTTTTTAGTGAATTTCTGTTTTTTAAAATTCTATTTGCTAACTATAACATTCCTTTAACCTTTGTTATTTTCTGTAAATTTCTAGTTTTTTTTAATGCTAATTCCTAACATAACGTCCCTGTAACCTTTGTTTTTTTCAGTAAATTTCTAAGGTTTTTTAACTAGCAGTTGTGTGTGCAGAGTGGTGGAGAAAGGGAGCTAGGCCTCGGACCAGCTCTCAGGATTCCCCCTGTGTGGGATTTACAGGAAGTACCAGGAGGGCTTTTTGGCCCCCAAGATCCCTCAGGAGTAAAGTGGCTTCATCCCCCAACCAGTAGTGCACCATGAGGCATGTTTACAGAGTGGTGGAGAAAGGGGGCGCGGCCTCTGAAGACCTCTTAGCAATCCCACTGTGTGGGACTTACTGGAGATAACAGGAAGGGTAGTTGGCCCCCAAGGACATCCTTGGGGGCCAACTACCCTTCCTGTTACCTCCAGTAACCTGGTAGGAGGCCACGCCCCCTTTCTCCACACTCTGCAGACACTCCTGGTGCACCACTAGTCCCCTTGGCTATTGAGGGTCCTTGGGGGCCAACTACCCCTCCTGTTACCTCCAGCAAGTCCCACACAGTAGTTTCGCAGAGAGATGTTCAGTGGCCACGCCCCCTTTCTCCACCACTTTGCAAAAGTGCCTCCTGGCGCTCTACTAGTTGGTGGTTGAAGTCCCCTTGGTTCCTGAGGGTCCTTGAGGGCCAACTAGCCCTCCTGTTACCTCCAGTGAGACCCACATAGCTGGATTGTTGAGAGGTCATCAGAGGCCACACCCCCTTTCTCCACCACTCTTCAAACGTGCCTCCTGGCGCACTACTGGTTGGGGTAAGAAGTCCACTTTAGTCCTGAGGCCCTCAGGAGGCATGGGGACCTCATCCCTCCACCAGTAGTGCTCCGAGAGGCACACTGGCAGAGTGGTGGAGAAAAGGGGTGTGGCCTCTGACCACCTCTTTGCAATCCCACTGCGTGGGGCTTACTGGAGGTAACAGGAGGTCTTGTTGGCCCCTAAGGACTCTTAGCAGCCAAGGGGACTTAAGCCCACAACCAGCAGCGCGCCACCTGGTGCACTTGCAGAGTGATGGAGAAAGGGGGCAGGGCATCTGGCCAGTTGCTGGCTTATTCTAATTTTATTTTTTTCTATGTTTTAGGAGGAGGGGGTCGCATGGCCCCCCTTCCCTGAATTGTTTTGGGCCTAGGGGACCCCACTCCAGGGCCTGCCACTTTAAAAAAAAAAAACAAAGGGAGGGGGGCCGGAGACCCCCATGCATCATTATTTATTTTAGCTCCGGGGAAGTGGTTGTTCCCGGGGCTGCGGGGGAGGCCGTAGGCCCTCCCCTGTAGCCCCGGGGAGGTGTCGGTCCCCAGGGCTATGGGGGGGCCGAACAGACCCCCGCATCATTATAAAATAATTAATTTGCCTGGGGAGGTGGCAGTGTCCAGGGAGCAGGGATTGCCGGTAAGGCAACCCCGCATAAATATTAAAAAATGCCCCGGGGTGGTGGCGGTCCCCCGGCCTTTACATATTCTAGGAGGGGGGCTATGTGTGCCCGCCTTCTACATATTTATACATGCCCCTAAGACCTGGCCCACCTGGGGGCCTATAGTAAATGAAGCGCGTGAGACTGCACTTCATTTTTTTTTTTCGGTGGGAGTCGCGGATCCAGCGCAACTCTTCCGGAATTTGTTTTAAACAAAGTGAGTTTTTGGCCCTGATGGGTCCATGTGGGACCCCCCCCCCCAAGAGGCCTAGGGGTTCAGGTTGCTTCTACCCTGCCCCATTTTACTTTTTTCAATGTTTTTTCTTGTGACTCGGTTGAAACAAGTTACAAGATGGCTGCCAACGCTTCCTGGTTTGAAGTGTTGGCAGCCAATCACATCTCAGCACGAGATCAGGAGGGTTTGGGGATCCTTCGCGACCCTAGATATACAACTGGCAATTTCTTTAAATGTCTCTGCAACTACTGAACGGATCTACACCATTTAACAAAAAGGTCATTTTCTGGACCAGGAGCTACCTTTCTGCCAAATTTGGTGTAGTTCCGTTCAGCAGTCTGGTCTGTATCCGTGTCTAAAGTTTCCTATGGAAATTAACATGGAGAATTGTGACCCCCATTTTTCTCGGCCCCCGCTTCACAGATCACCCTGAAATATTCAAGACAGCAGCTGAAGTGAGCGTAAAACTAGTTTTGAAAATTTGGCAAAGTTTCGTCAAATGGCAATAACGTTATTTGCAAAGGAAAAACTCTCTTCCTATGGAAACTAGGTCTATAGCTACCTATTGGCGACCGCCAGCAGGATATATGTATATATATATATATGTATATATATATTCACTGAAAAAACCATAGGTTTTAGGGACAGTTATAGTTAGTTGGACATTGCACTCGTACAAAACCCGTGAAATTCCCCCGTTATAGTTAGTTCAGCTAACTATAACTCGCGCCCACGCAATGCACTGCTGATGACGTCACATATTACATCACTCATGACATGGTCAGTGACATCACTGATGACATCACTGATGACATCTCAAATGACATCACTGATGACATCATCCAGTGACTGTGTGTTTCTGTAAAGTTTAAATATGTTTAATATATATAGGGAAAGGCGTATTGAGGAATGAGTGGGTGTATAAGTGTCTGAATGGATGATTTAGTACGTGCGTGACTGACTCTACAAGTGAGTGATTAAACGTATCTTACTGAATGCATGGGTTAGTGACTAAACTGTGTGAATGTCTGTATCCGTCTGTTGGTGTGTAAGTGGATGCATGGATTTGCGAATAGCTACATGAGTGTCTATATGGGTTATTGATTGGTTCTATGAGTATCTGTATGGGTGCCTGAGTGTTTGTGTGGATGGGGTGTGTGCGACTGTGCATAGATGTGTGAGTGGGTGATTCACTGGGTGGATGGTTTCAAGAGTGCATCTGTGATAGACTGTATGGGTGGGTAAGTGTGTGTAAGAGTGTGTTAGTGAGTGAATGTATGTCCCAGTGGTACATGTGTGAGTAACTACATATGTGAAAGGCAGTATATATGTGTATTGGAGTATATAAATAGCTATAAGCGAGAGTGAGTGATTGTGATAGTGGCTGTATGGATGAGTGTGTGCTTGTATCAGTGATTGTATAAGAGCGTAACAATGTGCTAGTATTTGTATGATTAAGTGAGCTGGTGTGTGTATAACTGTATAGGTGAGTAAATGGCAGTGTGTTTAATTATTTGCATGACTGACTAGGTGTGTGAGTGCCTCTATGGATGAGTGGCGGTGTTTGAGTGTCTATATAGGAGTAAGAGTGCATATGATAGTCCTGTACTGAGTGACCATAAGTATGAGTGACTGTACGGGTGAGTGAGTGGATGTGTGTGTGTAGACCTAAGAATCAGTGAGTGGGTATGTAGTTATTGGTGTTGGAGTGTCTATGGTTTTGCGAATGGCACTCTGTAATTTAGATTGGGTGTATCAAAGGTTATATTAGGGTGTGAGGAGCTGCATCAGATTATCACGTGGATGATGTCATCAGTGATGTCATTTGAGATGTCATCAGTGATGTCATCAGTGATGTCACTGACCATGTCATGAGTGATGTAATATGTGACGTCATCAGCAGTGCATTGTGGGGCGCGAGTTATAGTTAGCTGAACTAACTATAACGGGGGAATTTCACGGGTTTTGTACGAGTGCAATGTCCAACTAACTATAACTGTCCCTAAAACCTATGGTTTTTTCAGTGAATTTCAAAGGTTTTTTAAATGCTAATTTCTAACTATAACGTGTCTGAAACCTATGGTTTTTTCTGTGAATTTCAAAGGTTTTTAAAATGCTAATTTGTAACTATAACGTGCCTGAAACCTACGGTTTTTTCAGTGAATTTCAAAGGTTTTTTAAATGACAATTTTTAAATGTATTAATTTTTATATTAATTTTTTTCACATTGATTTACTACATTTTTAGAAACAATTTCTTTTACATATTTTATTTTTTAAATTACATTGTAATTACATTATACATTACATTACAAAAAATACTTTCTCAGAATGAATTACTTTAGTTTAAATACTTTGCACATAGGCAATAGACTTTTAAGTACAGTAGTTACAGTTGTTGCAATGGGCAACACATTTTCATACACAATGCAACATTCAGCTCAATGTGAATTTCTAGTTAAATGCAATTAGTTACTTTATGGATTACTTTTTCTAACCACAGGACTGGATCCTAGATTCAGTCCTGGTACATCTCCTGTAAACAGTTGAGTAAAAGCGTTTTGGTTACAGTCGTGATTTTTAAGGAATATTATTGTATTTTAAAAGTTGACAGAAACTTTTTCTCATAGAATCACCAATGTTATCCTATGGAAGGAAATTCACTTAGCAGGTAAAAACTGTTATCGTTACTTTTTCTTACTCAGTGTTGGATCCTGGATCCAGCACTGGTGCATCTCCTGTAAACAGTTGAAAGAATGCGTTTAAGTCATACAGGCGATTTTTAAGGAATATTTGTAGTTTGTGAAAATCGACACTTTGAAACTTTTCTGCTGAAAACCAGACAATGGATTCCTATGGAAGAAAATATAAGTTACTGGTAAGTACGGTTAAAATTACTTTTCAGGACCAGTACTGGGCTGAAAGATACAGCACTGAGGTCTCTCCTTATAACAGGTGAGTAAATCGGAATTCGTATTTCGGCTGATTTTAGAGGAATATTTGTATGTTTCAAAAATCAACACTTAGAAACTTTTTCAGCAAAAAGCAGGCAATGATATCCTATGGAAGGAAATTCAAGTTACTGGTAAGTACGGTTAAAATTACTTTTGAGGATCAGTACTGGGCTGAAAGATGCAGCACTGAGGTCTCTCCTGATAACAGATGAGTAAATCGGAATTCGTATTTCGGCTGATTTTAGATGAATATTTTAAAGTTCCAAAACTCCACACTTAGAAGAATTTCCAAGTGAAACCAGTCAATGTTAGCCTATGAAGGAAATTCAAGTTACCGGTAAGTACGGTTAAAATTACTTTTCAGGACCAGTCATACAGGCGATTTTTAAGGAATATTTGTAGTTTGTGAAAATCGACACTTTGAAACTTTTCTGCTGAAAACCAGACAATGGATTCCTATGGAAGAAAATATAAGTTACTGGTAAGTACGGTTAAAATTACTTTTCAGGACTAGTACTGGGCTGAAAGATGCAGCACTGAGGTCTCTCCTGATAGCAGGTGAGTAAATCGGAATTCGTATTTCGGCTGATTTTAGAGGAATATTTTAAAGTTCCAAAACTCCACACTTAGAAGAATTTCCAAGTGAAACCAGTCAATGTTAGCCTATGGAAGGAAATTCAAGTTACCGGTAAGTACGGTTAAAATTACTTTTCAGGACCAGTACTGGGCTGAAAGATACAGCACTGAGGTCTCTCCTGATAACAGGTGAGTAAATCGGAATTCGTATTTCGGCTGATTTTAGAGCAATATTTGTATGTTTCAAAAATCAACACTTAGAAACTTTTTCAGCAAAAAGCAGGCAATGATATCCTATGGAAGGAAATTCAAGTTACTGGTAAGTACGGTTAAAATTACTTTTGAGGATCAGTACTGGGCTGAAAGATGCAGCACTGAGGTCTCTCCTGATAACAGGTGAGTAAATCGGAATTCGTATTTTGGCTGATTTTAGAGGAATATTTTAAAGTTCCAAAACTCCACACTTAGAAGAATTTCCAAGTGAAACCAGTCAATGTTAGCCTATGAAGGAAATTCAAGTTACCGGTAAGTACGGTTAAAATTACTTTTGAGGATCAGTACTGGGCTGAAAGATGCAGCACTGAGGTCTCTCCTGATAACAGGTGAGTAAATCAGAATTCGTATTTCGGCTGATTTTAGAGGAATATTTGCACAATGGTGAAGGGAGGGGGCGGGGCCTGAGGTGACATCTGTGCAAACGCGCCCGTGGCGCGTTTTAAGTTGGGGGATTAAGTCCCCTTGAATCATGAGGGTCCCTACGGGCCAACTAGCCCACCAGGAACCTCCAGTATGCGCCAGGGGGCTGCGTTGCAGAGACATGTACAGAGGCCACACCCCTTTTTACACCTCTCTGCAACGCAGCTCTGTGGCGCTTTCTGGATGTACCTGTTGGGCTAGTTGGCCCCCAGGGACCCTCAGGATTGAAGAGGATTTAATTCCCCATCTTAAAACGCGCCACGGGGCCTGTTTGCACACATGTCACCTGAAGCCCCGCCCCCTCCCTTCACCACTGTGCAAACGCGCCCCGTGGCACGTTTTAAGTCGGGGGATTAACTCCCCTTGAATCCTGAGGGTCCCTGGGGTGCAACTAGCCCACCATATACCTCCAAAAAGCGCCATAGAGCTGTGTTGCAGAGAGGTGTAAAAAGGGGCGTGGCCTCTGTACACCTCTCTGCAAGGCAGCCCCCTGGCGCATACTGGAGGTTCCTGGTGGGCTAGTTGGCCCCCAGGGACCCCCAGTATTCAAGGGGAATTCGTTCACCCTCTGCAAACGCGCCAGGGGGCGCGTTTGCAGAGTGGTGAAGGAAGGGGGCGGGGCCTATGGGCCCGATCGTTTTTTTCCCCCCCCCCCCTGAAGGGGGGCTGTGTGGCCTTTTTCCTATTTTTAGGCCCTGGGGACCCCATCCCCCAGGGCCTTACCCCTTTTTTTAAAATTAAAATAAATAAAAAAAAACGGGAAGGGGGCCACGTGGCCCCCCTTCCCTGGGCCTGTATTGGCCCCGGGGACCCCATCCCCCGGGGCATGGCCTCTTTTTTTTTTATTTGGAGGGGGGCTGCGTGGCCCCCCTCCTCAGGCCATTTAAGGCCCCGGGGACCCCATCCCCCGGGCCGGCCTTGCACTTTTTTTTTATTTTTTTTTCCTTTTTTTACTTTGGGGAGGGGGGCTGCGTGGCCCCCCTCCGTGGCCACTTATGGCCCCGGGGACCCCATCCCCCGGGGCCTGGCCTCTCGTTGGGGACTGTGGGGGGGTCCCCAAGCCCCCCACAGTCCCGCCGGCTCCCCGTGTCCTACGGGAGCCGGCATTGCTTTTACACATGGGGAGCAGCTAACATGCTGCTCCCCATGTGGAAAAGCAATCGGCTTTGGATATTGGAAGAGAGAGCAGGTTTCCCTGCTCTCTCTTCCAATATCCAAAGCAAGTTTGCAATGACAGGACGGGAGCCGCGAGGCTCCCGTCCTGTCATTGCAAACAGCAGTGTCCCGGGGGTAGGCACCCCGGGACACTGCAGGAGCCGGCCCTGGGGGGTGGCGGTCCCCAGGGCCACCACAGGCTCCAGGAGGGGGGCCGCGCGGCCCCCCTCCCTACATTTTGAAAGCCCCGGGGAGGTGGTGGTCCCCGGGGCTTGGGGGTCCAAAACGGACCCCCATTTTAATTTTTCTTAGTGCCCCGGGGAGGTGGTGGTCCCCGGGGCGTGTGGGGGGGCTGGAGCCCCCCCACACAGGTTTTTAATTTAAAAAAAAGAAGCCCCGGGGAGGTGGTGGTCCCCGGGGCTGCGGGAGGGCTCAGAGCCCTCCCGCACCATTATACATAAAGCCCCGGGGGTGGTGGTACCCGGGGCTTGGGGGCCCTTAGAGGCCCCCACACATAAAATTAACCCCCCCCCAGCATGCCCCTGGGACTTGGCCCACCCGGGGGCCAATTAACATCGAAGCGCGGGAGACCGCGCTTCGATTTTTTTTTTTTTCGGCAGGATTCGCGCACCCTGAGCGCATCCTGCCGATTTTTTTAAAAAACATTTTTTTTTTTTTGCCCAGGGGGTCCTTGTGGGACCCCCTGAGCAAACCTAGGGGGTCAGGGTGTTTCTACCCTGCCCCCTTTGTGCGCTTTGCGCACTTGTTTCTGTCCCTCGGTTCTACCGAGGGACAAAATGGCTGCCAACATTTCCTGAATCGGAATGTTGACAGCCAGCTGACAGCCAATTAACATGCAGCTCGTGATCGGGAGGGTACGCGGACCCTACTCGGCCATAGATATCACTATCTTTTTACTTTTGATTTTCTCAGCAACTACTGAACGGATTTACACCATTTAACAAAAAGGGTTCTTTCTGAACCAAGAACTACCTCTTTGCCAAATTTGGTGTAATTCCGTTCAGCAGTTCGGGCTGTAGCCGTGTCTAAAGTTTCCTATGGAAAATTGCATGGGGAAACGCGTTTTGGGACCCCCCTTTTTTCTCGGCCCCCGCTTGACGAATCCCCCCAAGACTTTCAGGGTAGGAGCGGACCGGAGCGGGCCACAAAGTTTGAAAATTTTGCGAAGATACGTCCTCCGGCAAGAGAGTTATTTCAAATAGAATGTCGCGGATTTCCTATGGATAATAGGTTGTAACTATAACTATCTACTGGCGACCGCCAGTAGATAATATATGTATATATATGTATATATATATATATATGTGTATATGTATATATATATATTTATATATGTATATGTATATATATATATGTACTTTTCTGAGAGCTGCGATCCGGGCACGTCAGTCCATGTCAGACCCTTGAATTCTTAACTGTGATTGGTTATGTTGTAAATAATGCATTTTATTCATCATATTTTAAGATGTGAAATTGTGTCTGATAATTTTAACAGTTTTTTATGGTTGTACTTTTATGGATATACTGCCTATCCGAATAAAGATTATGAATTGATTGAATTGATTGTATATATATAAATTCACTGAAAAAACCATAGGTTTTAGGGACAGTTATAGTTAGTTGGACATTTCACTCGTACAAAACCATAGAAATTCGCCCGTTATAGTTAGTTCAGCTAACTATAACTCGCGCCCAGCAATGCACTGCTGATGACGTCACATATTACATCACTCATGACATGGTCAGTGACATCACTGATGACATCACTGATGACATCTCAAATGACATCACTGATGACATCACTGATGACATCATCCAGTGACTGTGTGTTTCTGTAAAGTTTAAATATGTTTAATATATATAGGGAAAGGTGTATTGAAGAATGAGTGGGTGTATAAGTGTCTGAATGGATGATTTAGTACGTGAGTGACTGACTCTACAAGTGAGTGATTAAATGTATCTTACTGAATGCATGGGTTAGTGACTAAACTGTGTGAATGTCTGTATCCGTCTGTCTGTTGGTTTGTAAGCGGCTGCATGGCTTTCTGAATAGCTACATGAGTGTCTACATGGGTTATTGATTGATTGTCTGAGTATCTGTATGGGTGCCTGAGTGTTTGTGTGGGTGGGGTGTGTGTGACTCTGTGCATAGATGTGTGAGTTGGTGATTCACTGGGTGCATGGTTTCAAGAGTGCATCTGTGATGGACTGTATGGGTGGGTGAGTGTGTGTATGGGTGTGTTAGTGATTGAATGTATATCTCAGTGGTACATGTGTGAGTAACTACATATGTGAAAGGCAGTATATATGTGTGTTGGAGTATATAAATGGCTATAAGTGAGAGTGTGTGATTGTGAGAGTGGCTGTATGGATGAGTGTGTACTTGTATCAGTGATTGTATAAGAGCATAAGAATGTGCTAGTATTTGTATGAGTAAGTGAGCTGGTGTGTGTATAACTGTATAGGTGAGTAAATGGGTGTGTGATTAAGTTTTTTGCATGACTGACTAGGTGTGTGAGTACCTCTATGGATGAGTGGCGGTGTGTGAGTGTTTATATAGGTGTATGAGTGCATATGATAGTCCTGTACTGAGTGACTAAGTATGAGTGACTGTACGGGTGAGTGAGTGGATGTGTGTGTAGACCTAAGAATCAGTGAGTGGGTATGTAGTTTTTGGTGTTGGAGTGTCTATGGTTTTGAGAATGGCAGTCTGTAATTTAGAGTGGGTGTATCAAAAGTTATATTAGGGTGTGAGAAGATGCATGAAATTATCACATGGATGATGTAATCAGTGATGTCATTTGAGATGTCATCAGTGATGTCATCAGTGATGTCACTGACCATGTCATGAGTGATGTAATATGTGACGTCATCAGCAGTGCATTGCGGGGCGCGAGTTATAGTTAGCTGAACTAACTATAACGGGGGAATTTCTATGGTTTTGTACGAGTGAAATGTCCAACTAACTATAACTGTCCCTAAAACCTATGGTTTTTTCAGTGAATTTCAAGGTTTTTTAAATGCTAATTTCTAACTATAACGTGCCTGAAACCTATGATTTTTTAAGTGAATTTCAAAGGTTTTTTTAAATGCTAGTTTCTAACTATGCCTACAGAGGTAGGACATGTGAAGAAAGAAGAAAAAACGCACAGAAAGAAGCAAAAGATGTGCAGAAAGAACCAACAGAGGAGCAGAAAGAGGCCTTGTTGCAAAATCATCCTGTGCCCACAACTTTTTCAGACGGGTACTGGTGGTAACTGACTCTGACTAACCAGAGCCAGTGCTATGCTAAAAGACACTTAGAATACAGTGAAAACACCTACATACACTAGGGAACACTATGCGTTGGGGTACCCCTGTGATTAGCATGACCTCCTCTGCAAGTCCCTAGTACATAATAGGGCAGGGGATTAAAACTACCTCTTAAAACGCGCTACAGGGCGCGTTTGCACAGTGGTGAAGGGAGGGGGGCCTGAGGTGACATGTGTGCAAACGCACCCCGTGGCGCGTTTTAAGTTGTGGGATTAAGTCCCCTTGAATTCTGAGGGTCCCTGGGGCCCAACTAGCCCCCCAGGTACCTACAGTTAGGACCACAGAGCTGAGTTGCAGAGAGGCGTTCCGAGGCCACGCACCTTTTTTCACCTCTCTGCAACGCAACTCTGTTGTGCTTACTGAAGGTACCTGGTGGGCTAGTTGGCCCCCAGGGTCCCTCAGGATTCAAAGGGAATTAATTCCCCAACTTAAAACGCACCACAGGGCGTGTTTGCGCACATGTCACCTGAGGCCCCGCCCTCTCCCTTCACCACTGTGCAAACGCGCCCCGTGGTGCGTTTTAAGTTGGGGGATTAGGTCACCTTGAATCCTGAGGGTCCATGGGGCCCAACTAGCCCACTAGGTACTTCCAGTAAGCACCACAGGCCTGCGTTGCAACGCCTGTAACAAATTGTGCAGTTGTGTTTAGGTAGTGAAGAGGGTCATGCTGGGGGTAGTGTTTTAGGGTTTAGGGTAGTGCAGTGGTGTTTGTGTAGTGTAGGGGGTCATGCTGGGGGTAGATTTAGGGTTTAGGGTAGTGCAGTGGTGTTTGGGTAGTGTAGGGAGTCGTGCTGGGGGAGTGTTTTAGGGTTTAGGGTAGTGCAGTGGTGTTTGGGTAGTGTAGGGGGTCGTGCTGGGGGTAGTGATTTAGGGTAGTGCAGTGGTGTTTGGGTAGTGTAGGGGGTACTGCTGGGGGTAGTGTTTTAGGGTTTAGGTTAGTGCAGTGGTGTTTGGGCAGTGTAGGGGTACTGCTGGGGGTAGTGTTTTAGGGTTTAGGGTAGTGCAGTGGTGTTTGTGTAGTGTAGGGGGTAGTGTTTTAGGGTTTAGGGTAGTGCAGTGGTGTTTGTGTAGTGTAGGAGGTCATGTTTTAGGGTTTAGGGTAGTGCAGTGGTCTTTGGGTAGTGTAGGGAGTCGTGCGGGGGTAGTGTTTTAGGGTTTAGGGTAGTGTAGGGGGTCATGCGGGGGGTAGTGTTTTAGGGATTAGGGTAGTGCATTGGTGTTTGGGTAGTGTAGGGGGTCATGCGGGGGTAGTGTTTTAGGGTTTAGGGCAGTGCAGTGGTGTTTGGGTAGTGTAGGGGGTCGTGCTGGGGAAGTGTTTTAGGGTTTAGGGCAGTGCAGTGGTGTTCGGGTAGTGTAGGGGGTCGTGCTGGGGGGAGTGTTTTAGGGTTTAGGGCAGTGCAGTGGTGTTCGGGTAGTGTAGGGGGTCGTGCTGGGGGTAGTGTTTGAGGATTTAGGGCAGTGCAGTAGTGTTCGGGTAGTGTAGGGGGTTGTGCTGGGGGTAGTATTTTAGGGTTTAGGGCAGTGCAGTGGTGTTTGGGCAGTGTAGGGGGTAATGCTGGGGGTGGTGTTTTAGGGTTTAGGGCAGTGCAGTGGTGTTCGGGCAGTGTAGGGGGTCATGCTGGGGGTGGTGTTTCAGGGTTTAGGGCAGTGCAGTGGTGTTCGGGCAGTGTAGGGGGTGGTGTTTCAGGGTTTAGGGCAGTGCAGTGGTGTTCAGGCAGTGTAGGGGGTCGTGCAGGGGGTGGTGTTTCAGGGTTTAGGGCAGTGGTGTTCGGGCAGTGTAGGGGGTTGTGCTGGGGGTGGTGTTTCAGGGTTTGGGGCAGTGCAGTGGTGTTCGAGCAGTAAAGGGGTCGTGCTGGGGGTGGTGTTTCAGGGTTTAGGGCAGTGCAGTGGTGTTCGGGCAGTGTAGGGGGCGGTGCAGGGGGTGGTGTTTCAGGGTTTAGGGCAGTGCAGTGGTGTTCGGGCAGTGTAGGGGGTGCTGCAGGGGGTGGTGTTTCAGGGTTTAGGGCAGTGCAGTGGTGTTCGGGCAGTGTAGGGGGTCATGCAGGGGGTGGTGTTTCAGGGTTTAGGGCAGTGCAGTGGTGTTCGGGCAGTGTAGGGGGTCGTGCTGGGGCTGGTGTTTCAGGGTTTAGGGCAGTATAGTGGTGTTCGGGCAGTGTAGGGGGTCGTGCTGGGGCTGGTGTTTCAGGGTTTAGGGCAGTGCAGTGGTGTTCGGGCAGTGTAGGGGGTCATGCTGGGGCTGGTGTTTCAGGGTTTAGGGCAGTGCAGTGGTGTTCGGGCAGTGTAGGTGGTCGTGCTGGGGCTGGTGTTTCAGGGTTTAGGGCAGTGCAGTGGTGTTCGGGCAGTGTAGGGGGTCATGCTGGGGCTGGTGTTTCAGGGTTTAGGGCAGTGCAGTGGTGTTCGGGCAGTGTAGGGGGTCTTGCTGGGGCTGGTGTTTCAGGGTTAAGGGCAGTGCAGTGGTGTTCAGGCAGTGTAGGGGGTCGTGCTGGGGGTGGTGTGTCAGGGTTTAGGGCAGTGCAGTGGTGTTTGGGCAGTGTAGGGGGTCATGCTGGGGCTAGTGTTTCAGGATTTAGGGCAGAGCAATGGTGTTCAGGCAGTGTAGGGGGTTTTGCTGGAGGTGGTGTTTCAGGGTTTAGGGCAGTGCAGTGGTGTTCGTGCAGTGTAGGGGGTGGTGTTTCAGGGTTTAGGGCAGTGGTGTTCAGGCAGTGTAGGGGGTCTTGCTGGGGTTGATGTTTCAGGGTTTAGGGCAGTGCAGTGGTGTTCGGGCAGTGTAGGGGGTCGTGCTGAGGGTGGTGTTTCAGGGTTTAGGGCAGTGCAGTGGTGTTCCGGCAGTGTAGGAGGTCGTGCAGGGGGTGGTGTTTCAGGGTTTAGGGCAGTGCAGTGGTGTTCGGGCAGTGTAGGGGGTCATGCTGGGGGTGGTGTTTCAGGGTTTAGGGCAGTGCAGTGGTGTTCGGGCAGTGTAGGGTGTCGTGCTGAGGGGTGGTGTTTCAGGGTTTAGGGCAGTGCAGTGGTGTTCGGGCAGTGTAGGGGGTCGTGCAGGGGGTGGTGTTTCAGGGTTTAGGGCAGTGCAGTGGTGTTCGGGCAGTGTAGGGGGTCGTGCAGGGGGTGGTGTTTCAGGGTTTAGGGCAGTGCAATGGTGTTCGGCCAGTATAGGTGGTCTTGCTGGGGGTGGTGTTCAAGGCTTTAGTGCAGTGGTGTTCGGGCAGTGTAGGGGGTCTTGCTGGGGGTGGTGTTTCAGGGTGTAGGGCAGTGTAGTGGTGTTCGGGCAGTGTAGGGGGTCTTGCTGGGGCTGGTGTTTCAGGGTTTAGGGCAGTGCAGTGGTGTTCGGGCAGTGTAGGGGGTCGTGCTGGGGCTGGTGTTTGAGGGTTTAGGGTAGTGCAGTTGTGTTCGGGCAGTGTAGGGGGTCGTGCTGGGGCTGGTGTTTCAGGGTTTAGGCCAGTGCAGTGGTTTTCGGGCAGTGTAGGCGGTCGTGCTGGGGCTGGTGTTTCAGGGTTTAGGGCAGTGCAGTGGTGTTCGGGCAGTGTACGGGGTTGTGCTGGGGCTGGTGTTTCAGGGTTTAGGGCAGTGCAGTGGTGTTCGGGCAGTGTAGGGGGTCGTGCTGGGGGTGGTGTTTCAGGGTTTAGGGCAGTGCAGTGGTGTTCGGGCAGTGTAGGGGGTCGTGCTGGGGCTGGTGTTTCATGGTTTAGGGCAGTGCAGTGGTGTTCGGGCAGTGTAGGGGGTCGTGCTGGGGGTAGTGTTTCAGGGTTTAGGGCAGTGCAGTGGTGTTCGGGCAGTGTAGGGGGTCATGCTGGGGGTGGTGTTTCAGGGTTTAGGGCAGTGCAGTGGTGTACGGGCAGTGTAGGGGGTCTTGCTGGGGGTGGTGTTTCAGGGTTTAGGGCAGTGGTGTTCGGGCAGTGTAGGGGGTCTTGCTGGGGGTAGTGTTTCGGGGTTTAGGGCAGTGCAGTGTTGTTCGTGCAGTGTAGGGGGTTGTGCTGGGGGTGGTGTTTCAGGGTTTAGGGCAGTGCAGTAGTGTTCAGGCAGTGTAGGGGATCGTGCAGGGGGTGGTGTTTCAGGGTTTAGGGCAGCGCAGTGGTGTTCGGGCAGTGTAGGGGGTCGTGCTGGGGGTGGTGTTTCAGGGTTTAGGGCAGTGCAGTGGTGTTCGGGCAGTGTAGGGGGTCGTGCAGGCGGTGGTGTTTCAGGGTTTAGGGCAGTGCAGTGGTGTTCGGGCAGTGTAGGGGTCTTGCTGGGGCTGGTGTTTCAGGGTTTAGGGCAGTGCAGTGGTGTTCGGGCAGTGTAGGGGGTCTTGCTGGGGGTGGTGTTTCAGGGTTTAGGGCAGTGGTGTTCGGGCAGTGTAGGGGGTCTTGCTGGGGGTGGTGTTTCAGGGTTTAGGGCAGTGCAGTGGTGTTCGGGCAGTGAAGGGGGTCTTGCTGGGGGTAGTGTTTCAGGGTTTAGGGCAGTGCAGTGGTGTTCGTGCAGTGTAGGGGGTTGTGCTGGGGATGGTGTTTCAGGGTTTAGGGCAGTAGTGTTCGGGCAGTGTAGGGGGTCGTGCAGGGGGTGGTGTTTCAGGGTTTAGGGCAGTGCAGTGGTGTTCGGGCAGTGTAGGGGTCGTGCTGGGGGTGGTGTTTCAGGGTTTAGGGCAGTGCAGTGGTGTTCGGGCAGTGTAGGGGGTCGTGCTGGGGGTGGTGTTTCAGGGTTTAGGGCAGTGGTGTTCGGGCAGTGTAGGGGGTCTTGCTGGGGGTGATGTTTCAGGGTTTAGGGCAGTGCAGTGGTGTTTGGGCAGTGTAGGAGGTCTTGCTGGGGGTAGTGTTTCAGGGTTTAGGGCAGTGCAGTGGTGTTCGGGCAGTGTAGGGGTCATGCTGGGGGTGGTGTTTCAGGGTTTAGGGCAGTGCAGTGGTGTTCGGGCAGTGTAGGGGGTCGTGAAGGGGGTGGTGTTTCAGGGTTTAGGGCAGTGCAGTGGTGTTCGGGCAGTGTAGGGGGTCGTGCTAGGGTATGTGTTTCAGGGTTTAGGGCAGTGCAGTGGTGTTCAGGCAGTGTAGGGGGTCGTGCAGGGGCTGTTGTTTCAGGGTTTAGGGCAGTGCAGTGGTGTTTGTGTAGTGTAGGGGGTCATGTTTTAGGGTAGTGTGGTGGTGTTTGGGTAGTGTAGGGGGTCGTGCTGGGGGTAGTGTTTTAGGGTTTAAGGTAGTGCAGTGGTGTTTGTGTAGTGTAGGGGGTCATGCTGGGGGTAGTGTTTTAGTGTTTAGGGTAGTGCAGTGGTGCTTGTGTAGTGTAGGGGGTCGTGCTGGGTGTAGTGTTTTAGGGTTTAGGGTAGTGCAGTGGTGTTTGTGTAGTGTAGGGGGTCATGTTTTAGGGTAGTGCAGTGGTGTTTGGGTAGTGTAGGGGGTCGTGCTGGGGGTAGTGTTTTAGGATTTAGGTTAGTGCAGTGGTGTTGGGGTAGTGTTTTAGGGTTTAGGGTAGTGCAGTGGTGTTTGTGTAGTGTAGGGGGTCATGCTGGGGGTAGTGTTTTAGGGTTTAGGATAGTGCAGTGGTGCTTGTGTAGTGTAGGGGGTCGTGCTGGGGTAGTGTTTTAGGGTTTAGGGTAGTGCAGTGGTGTTTTTGTAGTGTAGGGGGGTCATGTTTTAAGATGCAACACTCCAATACCTGACCAGTCTGCACTACATAAAACTGCAAAAAAACTAAAAATAAAAAGTGTTTTGCACACTTTTGTCATTGGGCTATATGTGGGCTACATCTCGGTAATATTTGTGCTACATTTGGGCTCTTTTTTCACTGGTGGCCATCTTGGAAGACTTCTTTGTTATGAAGTTTCCTAATTTCCTCATTTACTGCAGTCTCCTCAGTAGGAAATGCTTTCAGTTTTTTACTTTGATTCCATCAAGAAGGCATTCAGATGTGTCACACATTTGCCATAAATTCAGAATGTTATTACTCTAGTTGTTCATTAGATCACTGTAGTAAAGCTACTGCTCACCAAAGAGTTAACTGGAAGTCTACTGCTGGTATTGAAAGTGATTGTTTCAGTCTGCATGTCAGAATTTTCTAATGAAATAGAAGAGGATTTGAGATCTCACTTAAAACATGCACTAAATTTTCTTTTTGCAGCACTAACCATAATTTCTATGGCAAAATGAACCCCCTCATTTTGTTCCTTTTTAAATTAAATGTTTTAAGTGTTACCAGTTTATTCCAATCAAGATGGCTTCAGGTGTGCCATACTTTTGTCATAAGTAAGGCTGTTAGCACTCTAGTTGTTCTTTAGAACACTCTGGGAAGCTGCAGTAGAACACAAAGGCATCAACTGACAGGCTGCTCCTGTTGAAATATAACAGGAAGATATTTGAGATCTCACTTAAAACATGTCCTAATTTTTCTTTCTACAGCACTAACCATAATTTCTATGGCAAAATGAACCCCCTCATTTTGTTCCTTTTTAAATTAAATGTTTTAAGTGTTACCAGTTTATTCCAATCAAGATGGCTTCAGGTGTGCCATACCTTTGTCATAAGTAAGACTGTTAGCGCTCGAGTTGTTCTTTAGAACACTCTGGGAAGCTGCAGTAGAACACAAAGGCATCAACCGACAGGCTGCTCCTGTTGAAATATAAAAGGAAGATATTTGAGATCACACTTGAAACATGTCCTAATTTTTCTTTCCAGAGCACTAACCATAATTTCTATGACAAGATGAACCCCATCATTTTGTTCCTTTTTAAATTTAATGTTTTAAGTGTTACCAGTTTATTCCAATCAAGATGGCTTCAGGTGTGCCATACTTTTGTCATAAGTAAGGCTGTTAGCACTCTAGTTGTTCTTTAGAACACTCTGGGAAGCTGCAGTAGAACACAAAGGGATCAACTGACAGTCTCTGCCCTTGTTGGATGTACATGTTTTACTGAGAATGTCAGACTTCATTCTCACATGACTGAGAAAGATAATGTGAATTTACAGAAAATATGCTCTCATTTTAGCTTCTGGGGCACCTTCCAAAACTGTATGGGACAAGCATGTGAAAATAGTTTTCTCTCAAACATGATTCATGATATCCCAGCAGAAGGTTTTTCACAGGGTAAAATCACCTTAGAACACACCACAATTCCTGAAATTAGTATGGTACCATCAACAAATGAATTCTAATGTAACTAAAGTCTGTTATCACCCTTTATAGTTCTCCTTTTGGTAACCCTCAAAATCTTCGATTCACTACAATGCATTTCAAAGGGGTACTATCATTTATATTGGTCCCAAGATGGCTGCCAGCAATTCCAGGATGAAGTGCTGACAGCCAATCAGATCTCACGATGACATGTGTGGTTAGGCTCCGCCCAGATATATATGTGTTTTTACTTTTGATTTTCTCAGCAACTACTGAACGGATTTACACCATTTAACAAAAAGGGTTCTTTTTGAACCAAGAACTACCTCTTTGCCAAATTTGGTGTAATTCCGTTCAGCAGTTCGGGCTGTAGCCTTGCATAAAGTTTCCTATGGGAAATTGATTTTTTGACTCTTATTTTTTTAATTTCTCCGCAACTACTGAACGGATTTACACCATTTAACAAAAGGGTTCTTTCTGAACCAAGAACTACCTCTTTGCCAAATTTGGTGTAATTCCGTTCAGCAGTTCGGGCTGTAGCCGTGTCTAAAGTTTCCTATGGGAAAATGAATGGGGAAAACACGTTTTGGGACCCCCCTTTTTCTCGGCCCCCGCTTGACGAATCACCCTGAGACTTTCAGGGTAGGAGCGGACCGGAGCGGGCCATAAAGTTTGAAAATTTCGCGAAGATTCGTCAACCGACGCAAGAGTTATTTCAAATAGAATGTCGCGGATTTCCTATGGAAAATAGGTCCTAACTATAACTATCTACTGGCGACCGCCAGTAGATAATGTATATGTATATATATATATATATATATGTAACCAAAAACGCCCAGAAGCTTGAGGCCGCACACAGCTGCAGGGGAGTTACAAACTCCATTTGAACCAAGCAGGCAGCTTAACATCAAGCTGCTGGGCGTTTTTGGTTACATATTATGCGGCGGTTCCAGGCCGCAGAGGGATCGCACTGCCCGCAACCAACGGGACTAGGGGAGAGGAAGATTCCTCTTTCCGAAGCTGCAGGGTACCTTTAATGAAGCCGGCAGAGTATCATCCAAGGCTCAATGGAGGGCCGAGAATAATCGTCCATAATTAGCTGCAGCGGAGGTAACCCACCAGAGGGCGTTATTTGGCAAAATGAGACCTCATATCCCAGCGTGCATTTGAAAATGAACTTCCACCAAGGGAGGAGCACTGATAGCTCACTAACCACAAACACGCAGGGGAAATGCGGCAGCCATAAATCACCTCCGCTGACACGGCCTCTGAGGAGATGCAAACAGCGGCATCGAAACGCGTCAGGCCATGGACTTCAAAGGGATGTTAAGCTGCCTGCTTGGTTCAAATGGAGTTTGTAACTCACCTGCAGCTGTGTGCGGCCTCAAGCTTCTGGGCGTTTTTGGTTACATATATAAATATATATATATATATATATATATATTACCTACTGGCTGTCGCCAGAAGGTAGTTATAGTTAGGACCTCGTTTCTATTCAAAAAGCGTTTTTCTGTTTTGCAAATAACTTTGGCGTCGTTTGACGAATCTTCGCGAAATTTTCAAAACTAATGGCCTGCTCCGGTCAGCTACTGTCTCGAAAGTTTTGGGGTGATTCATCAAGCGGGGGCCGAGAAAAAAGGGGGTGCCAAAACACGTTTTCTCCATGTTAATTTCCATAGGAACTTTAGACACGGCTACAGCCCGAACTGCTGAACGGAATTACACCAAATTTGGCAAAAAGGTAGGTCTTGGTCCAGAAAGCGACCTTTTTTTAAAATGATGTAAATCCGTTCAGTAGTTCCTGAGAAATTAAAAAAAGAAAACTTTCAATATCTGAGCACCAAGGAGGAGTCGCGACTCCTCCCTAGCACGAGCTTCACTCTGATTGGCTGCCAGAACTCCAAACCAGGAAGTGTTGGCAGCCATCTTGTGACTCGGTAACCGAGTCACAAGAAAAGAGTTTAAAAAAAGGTGAAAAACAAGAAAAGGGGGCAGGGTACAAACACCCTGACCCCCTAGGCCTGCTCAGGGGGTCCCACAAGGACCCCCAGGGCCAAAAAAAGCATTTTTTTACAAAATCGTCCGAATTTGTGCTGGGTGCGGGAATCTGGACGAATTTTTTTTTTTAAATGACGCGCGGGCTCTTGCGCTTCATTTTATATAAGCCCTGGGGTGGGCCAGGTCCCGGGGGGAATGCATAATTAATTTGCCGGGGCCTGCGGGGGCCCCCGCAGCCCCGGGGACTGCCACCTCCCCGGGGCTTATTTAATTGTATGCGGGGGGCACGTGGCCCCCCCACAGCCCCGGGGAACGCCACCTCCCCAGGGCTTATTTAATTGTATGCAGAGGGCACGCAGCCCCCCGCAGCCCCGGGGACCGCCACCTCCCTGGGGCTCTGTTTTAAAAAAAAAAAAAGATGTGTGGGGGGCAAGAGCCCCCCCACACGCCCCGGGTACCACCACCTCCCCGGGGCACATACTCATTTCAATGCCGGGATCCGTAGCGGCCCCCCGGCCCCGGGGACCACCACCTCCCCGGGGCTTTGAAATGCTGGGAGGGGGGCTGCGCGGCCCCCCTCCTGGAGCCCTTGATGGCCCTGGGGACTGCCACCTCCCAGGGCAGGCTCCTGCAATGCCCCGGGGTGCCCACCCCCGGGACATTGCTGTTTGGTATGTCATATCAAACTCCTGCTTTGGGGCACATATTCATTTCAATGCCGGGGTCCGTAGTGGCCCCCCGGGGACCACCCCCTCCCCGGGGCTTTGAAATGCTGGGAGGGTGGCCATGCGGCCCCCCTCCTGGAGTCCTTGATGGCCCTGGGGACCGCCACCTCCCAGGGCCGGCTCCTGCAATGCCCCGGGGTGCCCACCCCCGGGACATTGCTGTTTGCTATGTCATAGCATACTCCTGCTTTGGTTTTTGGAAGCGAGAGCAGGAAACCTGCTCTCGCTTCCAAAAACCAAAGCAGATTGCTTTTGCACAAGGGGCGCTTCATGTCAGCAGCTCCCCTTGTGCAAAAGCAATGCCGGCTCCCGCAGGAGGCGGGGAGCCGGTGGGAACATAGGGGCATTGGGGCTCCCCGCCCCATGGTCCCCAACGGAGAGGCCAGGCCCCGGGGGATGGGGTCCCCGGGGCCAAAAATGGCCTGGGAGGGGGGCCACACAGCCCCCCTTTCTATAAAAAATAAAATAAAGAATTGGGCATGCCCCGGGGGATGGGGTCCCCGGGGCCAAAAGTGGCCCAGGGAAGGGGGGCCACTCGGCCCCCCTCCCCTTTAATTTACATATATATTTTTTTAAATATGGAGTTTCTTAAAGCGCTCGAATGCCGAGGCGTCTTGGCGCTGAGAGGTGAGATAGAGGGACTGCAACAGCTATACCAGACCTTAGATCGCGGGGAATAGCCACGTTTTTAGCAATTTCCTAAATAGCTGCCTATTCGATAGTAATCTCATGGTGATAGGCAGCTGGTTCCACAGCTTGGCTGCACAGTGTGATAGACTCCTGCCTCCCCATCTGACTCTGCGAATTTTAGAGATACAGATAAGACCCGTATTTGTGGATCTAAGGTTTCTTATGGGAGTATACCAAGAGAAAAATTTCCAGAAATCAGCTGCCCCTCTGCCATATAGTGCCTTATGGACCAAGTATAGGGCTTTGAATTCCATCCGTTGCTGAATCGGGAGCCAGTGTAGTGACCTGATGGCAGCAGAGGTAGAATGGCCTTTGGGAATGTTTAATAATAAACGAGCAGCCGCATTTTGTATTGATTGTAATTTTGCCCTCTGCGCCTTATCGATGCCTATAAAAAGTGCATTGCAATAATCTAACCTCAAGAGAATAAGGGCCACTACCACCGTTTTCCTTAGTTCCTGAGGGATGAAGGGGAAAATCTTCTGGAGAAGCTTCAATAAAAAGAGGCAGGAAGAGGTTACACGGTTAATCTGGGCCGCAAAATTAAGTTGGTCATCAAAGATGACCCCCAGATTCTTGACCTTGTCAGATGGAACGGGACATTCACCCACCTCTGTCGGCCACCAGATTTGATTCCACAGGGATGGACTGTTGCCAAACTCCATCACCTCCGTTTTATCCGTATTAATCTTAAGATAATTATGACTCATCCAGCTCATGATGTGAATCAGACAAGCATGGAAGCTGGTGGCAGTGGACTCAGACTGTTTAGATACAGAGATGACAATCTGTGAGTCGTCCGCGTACGAAACCAGAGAGAACCCATGCTCTCTGATGAGTCTGGCGAGTGGGGTGACATATATATTAAACAGAGTTGGCGACAGTGCAGATCCCTGTGGCACTCCACACGGGAGAAGGAAAGATTCGGATTGCAGATTTTCCCAATGTATGGTCTGTTCCCTAGAAGCCAGAAACGAGGAGAGAAGGGACAGAGCCGAATCCCCAATCCCCACTGCCTTCAGCCGCCGCACTAACACCGTATGATTCACGGTGTCAAATGCTGCTAATAGGTCTAAGAGAATGAGGATGGCTCTCCCCCCCCCCATCCACCTGTCTGCGAATCTCCTCAGTTGCCATGATCAGCGCAGTCTCAGTCGAAAGACACGACCGGAAACCATGCTGACTTGAGTCAAGCAGATTGTTGGAGTCTAAATATTGCATTAGCTCCTTGTTTACCGACCTTTCGAGGATTTTAGCTGCAATTGGCAGACACCAAATAGGTCGATAATTCTTGACCTCCATGGGATCTAGGGCCGGCTTTTTCAAGATTGGTCTGATGCAAGCTTTTTTCCAGACTGACGGGTAGTTCCCAGACTCAACTACTTGATTTAAGAGGGGGGTGAGATGTAGACTAATCGTCTCGGAAACCAGGTGTATTATGGTCGGTGGACATGGATCCATCGGGGATCCATATTTAGTTGATAGTAAGATTTTATTCACTTCTTTTGGAGTAAGAGAGCTGAAACTAGTTAGTTGGCACTGCAATGTCTTCTCCTCCAATGCTGAGTCATGACCGCTCTCAGCAATCTGCAAATTATTAAGGAGGTCGTCATAGATTAGTTGAACCTTAGTCTGAAAGAACTTCGCCATCTTATTACAGAAGGCTTGATCTGGCCTGAATAGGCTGACCTTTTGTGGTTTGGATAACACTTGGATGGATTTAAAGGGCTCTTTAGAGGAGTTCTTAGCCGCCTCAATTTTTGCAGTAAAGTAGGTGATTTTTGCTTTTATAATAGCCTCTTTGTATTGTTGGAGTTCTATATTGTATGCAGACTTATGCTCCCTACTATAATCAGATCTCCATCTGCGCTCGACTCTCCTACAAGTGGCTTTCAAGCTTTTAAGCTCAGGTCCATACCATGGCGATGTCGCCTGAGATCTTCTTACTCTAATGATGTTTTCCGGCACCACCTGGTTAGCTGCGGTAGCTATCCATTTCTCAAACTGGATAGCTGCATCATTGTTATCCACGACCCGTGAAGGAGGACAAATGTTTAGGGCCTGCTCTAATTCCGTCCCTTCTACTTTGTTCCATCGTCTAATTTTTAAACTGGCAGATTTATTTGCGACGGGAAGGTATGGTTGGGTGATCTTAATATTGAAATATATCGCCTTGTGATCAGTCCAAGGAAGAGGAGAAGTTTTAATCAACGTGAGGTCAGTATTATTAGTAAATATGCCGTCAAGTGTATGCCCGGCAGAATGAGTAGGTCCCGACACTATTTGAAGTAGGCCATAACCTGCTAAATTATCGAGTAGACTACTGGTGTCAGAGTTGTTATTAAGTTCCAGCTGATAATTAAAGTCACCCAAGATGATGAGTGATTTGGAATCTAAACATGATTCAAGTAGAGTCTGTAGGGTTTAAGTGAAAGAGGCTCTGGGACCGGCCTGACGATACAAGAGTATACCATGAAGAGTGAAGTTGTTGTTAATTTTCAACCCAAAGCGCATCGCCTCTGCAGGTAGATGTGAAATAGACTCTACATGCACCTTTAGGTGGTCGCGAAAAATTATCGCTATTCCCCCTCCTTTGCTCCCTACCATATCTTGGCTAGCCACCGAGTAACCTGCCGGGAGAGCACTATTCCAATCAGGGTCCAAGGACTGATTCGTCCACGTCTCGGTTAGGAATACTAGATCCGGAGTGGAAACCTGCAGCAAGCATTCTAACTGGTACTTATGTTTAACCAGTGATCGCGTTTTGAGCAGTATGCATTTAAGCGGCTGATCATACGTCGCCCCCCCTATGCAGCTTGGGTAGTTAGGACTGCCAGTTCGGTTATCCGTACCTCTAGTAGGGATCACCAAAACTACCGTCTCACCCTCCCCTGCGCCCGCCACTGTGTTAGCACCACCGGCCTCGGCAGCATTAGTATCTGGTAGCGTGATAAACCGGAAATCACAGCCAGAACACTTAAGCTCCTCGACGTTCCCCCACATATTGCAGACCTTAGGAGTACAACACTCACCTCTCCTAAGCGCCAGTAACTGGTTTTTAGTGAAGACCTGGGACACAAAACGGCCAGGGGTTCTGGCGCTGGGCGCGCTCCGGGCACAGACGGGCGCAGACGGGCTTGCCTTTGGCGCACCGGCGGCTCTCCCGCTGCGCGCGTCCGCTGCGCGGTCGCGCCAGCATGCTTTTTATAGTCCGGATAGATTAAACTAGAGCGCTGACCCAAAGAACACGGCAGCCCCGCTCTTACAGATGGGGCCCGCGGGTCAGTAAAAAACAGTGCAGCAACTGAGTTAAAAAATATATATTTTCAAAGACACAGGAAAATACATGAAAAGTTCTTAAAAAGCAGTCTAAAAACAGTATTAAAGTGCAGTATGCAAAGCAGCCCACAAAACGCATTAACCGTTTGAGGCTGAACACCTCGTATCTTATATATATATATATATATATATATATATATATATATATATATATATATATTCACTGAAAAAACCATAGATTTCAGGGTCGTTATAGTTAGTTGGACATTTCACTCGTACAAAACCAGAGAAATTTGGCCGTTATAGTTAGTTGAGCTAACTATAACTCGCGCCCCGCAATGCACTGCTGATGACATCACATATTACATCACTCATGACATGGTCAGTGACATCACTGATGACATCTCAAATGACATCACTGATGACATCACTGATGACATCCTCCAGTGACTGTGTGTTTCTGTAAAGTTTAAATATGTTTTATATATATCTGCAGCGAGAGCTGGGCGGTGAGTACGGGGGAGTGGGGGAGGCATTGTGGGCCTGCCTACCAAGCTGCTGGCGCGGCAGGGTAGGTGTATCCCATAGCTGATTCCATCTCTCTGGAAAGCCGCTCCAGCCAGTAGCCGCTCCGGGAGATTGTAGCGGTTAGAATCTAAAACCGCTTCCTGTGCTACGTCCCGCTCACGCAATGTAAGAAACATAGAGGTGATTTCAAAACAGTGACATATTGTGGTGGACCAGTATACTTTTAATCAAATAAGTACACTAAGGAGAGGAAAATCGCTCAAAAAGCTGATATTTATTTTCGGGAAAGAAAGAAAATAAGCAAAAATTAAAACACACCGAGTGAAAACTGCTCATAGAAGTAATTAACCCCAGTGACTGAACAACACATTAAAAGAAATGGCTGAAAGAAGTTCTAACCGAGCACAGAGAGCCAATGAATTGCTTGATGACAATATGGTGACTAAGGACTCACAGGTTTCCGGTAGCATGCATTCAGAAGGAAGGAGAAAAACGATTCAGAACCTTATTAAAGAACTACAACAAGCCAGAATTGTAGAGATCAACAAATGGTGGGAAAAGACGACGCTAGAAAAATATATTGAATTCAAGAGGGTGGCAAGGGGCCTGCGAATTTTAATTATGCCCAGATTGAATGACTTGGATATGGATCTGATTAAGCAGTGGCAAATGGATACAAATGAATGCTCACTGAAACTTATGAGAACATTAATCATACATGCTGAATGGAAACTTGAAGGGATATTGGAAAGAATTAAAGACCTGGAGGGGGAACTGGAGAAGTTCCCAAATAATGATGAGAAAAAAGATCTTTTGGAGATGATGGAAAAAAATATCCTTAAACATGAGATTGATGTGGAGAAAAGGAAGGCCAGCAAATTTAATCTCGATCATATTGACTATGCCAATGGTCGGATATATACATTTGCGAGGAAATATGACTCCCTGAGGAACAGAGCGGCAATGTACAGATGCATCAGTTATGATACACAGGGCAACAATGATAGCTCTGATTTAAGCTCTGCAGATGAAGATACCAACATATCGAAATTGGCTTTTTGTGGGGAAATGAGACTGGCCCAAATGGAAACGCGACAGCGAGGACGAGCCAGAGGAACAACATGGGGGAAGGGAAGAGGGCAAAACCCACCCCAACCAGACGAAGTAAGAGAAGGAGCAAGATCCAAAAGAGGAGGAGACAAGAAAAAGCAAAAATAAAAAAGATGGCACACCAAAAAGACCTGGTGATAAACATTTCTAGGATGATTTTAAATGCTGACCACATAAGCCTCCTAAACAAAGGACTCACCTTCTGCCCTAATGCCAGCATGGACATTCCAAACTTTCGTATTGATCTGTATAAATTCTGTCGCAAAGCCAAACTAAAGAAATATTTTGAAGAAAGACCAGCCAGAATAGGAGGCATAAATCTAACACCGATGGAAATTTCCCCACTGAACCAATATGATTTACCAACTTTAAGAACTCTGTCAAAACTAGGGACAAACATTCCAGAAGCTGATTTATCTTCTACTCCAACAATGGAAAATGATATAGCGTTCTGTCAGAGAGTAGGTATTATTACTCACAAAAGTGGAGAAAGTGGACTAAGATCTCAGTCGAAATTCTGCCCACAGTTACCTCCAGGCAATAAAATTGATCTGTTTCAAGAAATTGTCGTGGAAGAGATAAATCAATTATCCATGAAAAAAAGAAATAACAAAAGGTCATGGAACTTGACACAGAATGAACAAAAGGCATTGAAAGATCTAAGGGAAAATCAGACAATTGTTATAAAAGCCGCAGATAAAGGCGGAAATATCGTTATTCAAGATTGTGAACAATATATCTCTGAGGCATATAGGCAACTGAGGAAACAAGAACATTATCAAAGACTGGAGAAGAATCCAATGGAACAATGGACCAAAGAATATCATGCACAATTGCTAACTTGGAAAGAAAGGGGATTAATAGACTTTGAAGAGTACATGTATCTCAAGGTGGAGAATACAGTAATATCAACTATATATTTTCTGCCTAAAGTGCACAAGTCACTTATTAATCCCCGGGGAGGCCCATAGTGAGTTCTATGGGCTCACTATTGGAGAAGACTTCCCACTATATAGATGTGTTTCTAATGGAATTTGTGATATCTCTTCCCTCGTATTTGAAGGATACAAGTACAACGGCTTTTTTAAATAGAATACGAGACATCAATTGGAATAACTCTCAGATCATGATTACAATAGATGTAAACTCGTTATATACATCAATTCTCCATGAAAATGGCCTGACAGCGGTCAGAAGATTCTTAAAGACAAGATCATTGAGTTTTTTAGAACACTCTGAGATGATTATGGAAATGTTGAACTATTGCCTAACGCATAATGTTTTTCTTTTTAATGGGGAGATATTTCTCCAGAGACAAGGCACAGCAATGGGGACAACATTCGCCCCAACTTACGCGAATCTATTTATGGCGGTTTGGGAGGAAGGTATCCTACAGAGCAGGTACAAGTTGAATATCAAGGCCTGGATGAGATATATCGACGATTTGTTCGTGATATGGGAAGGAGACTCGTCGGTTCTTGATGAATTCATTCAAAGTTTGGATCAAAATGACTATAATCTATCTTTTACATCGATGTGCAGCAAAACACAGGTGACATATTTGGATGTGGAAGTATTTGTACAAAAACAGAAGCTCTGTACTAAAATTCATAGGAAACCAACCGCCACAAATAGCATCCTCCATGCGAATAGTGGACATCCTCAACACTTAAAGTGGAGTATTCCATATGGAGAGATGTTGCGCGTAAAGAGGAATTGCTCTGAAGCCATCGATATCGAGCAACACCTAGATGAAACCAGCTCTAGATTCCTGGCTAGGAATTATCCATCGGGTGTTATTGAAAGTGCCAAGACTAAAGTAACAGGAAAAATGAGATCTGAATTATTGGCAAACCATGATCAACTAGAAGAAGAAGATGTGACCCACCTAATCCTAGACTTCAATGTGGAAAACAAGAGTTTAAGAAACATCATTAAAAAACATTGGAGCATTTTAATGCTTGATGAATCACTAAAAAAGACACTACCAACAACTCCAAAGATCACGTTCAGAAAGACAGCCTCATTGGGCGACCTTTTGACACATAGCCACCTGCAAACATCTAATAACGAAAAAGGAAGAAGAACTTGGCTAACAACACCTGGCTTTTGGAAATGTTCCAAATGTAAGGCCTGCGAACATGGACACAACACTCAAACGTATCAACTGCAAAATGGAAAGAGGGAGAGGATCATTGAAAATATCACATGCAAATCTAAATATGTGGTATATGTTTTAGAATGTCCATGTAAAAAACTCTATGTTGGTAGTACCATTAACAAATTAAAACTACGTATATTACAACATCTAAGGGCTATAAAAAATAAAGATCTCTCATACCCAATGGCAAAGCATTTTTCAGAAAGACACTTGGGCAACAATTTAGAACTAAAATATTTCGGTGCTAAAATGATAAAGCAAAATGAAAGAGGAGGAGACAGAACCCTTGACCTAAGAAGAGCAGAATCGAGGCTCATTTTAGCACTTGGAACAGAAAATCCATTTGGGCACAATTTGGATGCTGAGTTACATGTTCATCTGTAATAATATGAGATGAATCGACAGTATAATTTCTGGATTGTGAAAATGAAGAAGTAAGACCATCTAGTTTATGGACCCTCGGAGAATCATGGGACAGTGTATCATTAAGTAAAGATACAATAAGAATATGAACAAAGGAGCCACAATTGTGAGATGGTATTACTGGGAAAAAGATGGAACTGGGGATTTCATAAATAAGTAACGAAAGAGATGAAAGAAGTAGTGGGACACATATAGTACATGTAGAAGTATGGAATTGTTATGACTATAATGAGAGGAATAGAAGCACCTTCTGACTAGACCCCTTATGAGATATGAAATCTGTAGTGATATTATTGATATAATCTACTTTAGAGATATTAAGGTTCATGGAATAAGATGTTAGGAAAATGACTTTTTTAAAATATATTTGCACAAATGCATTTGTCACTTTATTTCCTCAATCTGAGATTTATCTCAGAAGAATTAAGATTCTTGAAGGAAAATGGCTTGAAACTCAACTTTGCACTACGAATTTTTGCACATTGCGAATTTGCACGTTGTACTTTGCACAATGCACATGTCACTTTCCTCTCTCTATTAGAACCATGACCTGCAGGATTTTTTTAATATATATTTTTATATATTTATAAGATATGTTGAGCTTTTACACTCTGACTCTTTAACTGTCTTAATGTGCTCTCTTTATCTTAAACCTCCTCCACCTCTCCTTGCTTTTAAACATATTGAACTTGTTCATTCTTAAAAATGTACTTTACAGAAATAGAATGTTCATTTTTCACTGGATATGTTTTTAATATGTACTTAATGGTGTGCTTATATGTTTTTATCCCTTTATCTGATGAATTTCCCCGTCCGTCTTAGTACTCCCCTCGTTATACTCTCTGCTCACCTCTTTATTACCTTTTTCCCTGATGCAGTTGTTTTTATTGGGTTTTTTTTGGTTAGAATTTCTATTTAAAGCCAAGGTACTTTACCATGATTGCTGTAATTTGTAGACCAGAGAGAAAATGGTAATAGCTAACAGCCAATGTGAATACTTATAAACAGGGGTTAACAGTCTAGTCTATTTTTAATGGAAATAAACAAGGGATTCATGCACAATGTCACTTTAAATAGACAGTTTAGACGGCAGGACTCTATGGTCCAGTTGTAGGCATTCGCCGAAACGCGTTGACCGTCCTTTTGCACGTTTGCACTAATGGTGTGGATAAGAAAAAGAAAAGAAAAGAAAATACTTCTAAGAACCTGATTGTGGATTCCCTCTGTGCCGTGGAGACTCTGGTTCGTGTATTCAGGACAGTGTTGGGTTTTTGCTGTCAATATATATATATATATATATATATATATATATGCCAAGGTGTATTGAAGAGTGAGTGGGTGTATAAGTGTCTGAATGGATGATTTAGTAGGTGCGTGACTGACTGTATAAGTGAGCGATTAAACGTGTCTTACTGAATG